>JAQGBT010004427.1:0-16589 GCA_034698585.1 Disparrhopalites patrizii
CGAAGGGCTGAAAAATAAAGTTGTTATAGAGAAAAAGTTGCTATAAGGAGAGTTGTTACAGAGAGAGTCCACTGTATAGGCAGACATGGAGAAAGTGAGAGAGAAATAGAGAAAGAGAGAGACGAAATCCGAATCACATAATATTTTCATCATGTATTTGAACAGGGAAATTGATGTTTCGTCCGGCTCAGAAGAGCCCTGAATGCCGAGAGGGTGACTATGTTACGGAGAAATTGAATAGCCATCGGCACCCTGGACAAATAGCCCCTCTTAAAGGACAAGGCTGAGGAGGAAAGGGGGAAAAAAGCTCCATGGATGATGGTGACTTTATTTAAATTTCATTTCATTTCCTCACTGGAATTGGACACCCCGAAAAAAAAAACGCTCTTTTTCCTCTGGTCCATCTCATGAATAGGAAATGGGGGAAAGTGGCTCTTCGGAATAAATCACGGGGATTCCTTTACGACAAGGGTTATTTTTTTTGGAGCACATTTTTCTAGTGATTCTCTATAGACATATTCACGGTGTCATTTTTGTACTGTCCAAAGTTCCTTCTTCCTTTTTTCCGATGAATTTCCACATTGCCCCGTTTTGTTTTCACACGTGGGATGGATTGCAGATTTTATTTTGGCAGAATACATTTACTATATTTTGGGGGGAATCTCTTTATAATTTTGACCGTGTGTTTATTGCTACAGAATAATCTTCGCCTTGCATTGTTCAAGTGTCTAAAAGTCCTTTGGACAAATTTAAACCCAGTATGGAGATTTAAATTTTTAAAATAGGACATTTTCGTTATATGTGGACTCTCTCTATAACAACCCTAAAGGGAAGGACAAAAATGGTTGCTGTATGAAAAATTTGTTATATGGAACATTTAATATGTAGACTACATATACGAGGGGCTTATAACAAATGTTGTCCGCATTTATACTTGCTATACTAAATGGATACTAAAACTATCACCTTTAGAAACTCCCCAAAATGTAATACAGTGGAGTCTCTCTAAAACAACATTCCACGGAAGGATGAATAATGTTGTTATATAGAAATACCTACTTATGTTGTTACAGTGGAGTCTCTATATAACAACTCGGAAGGGAAGGAAAAAAATATTGTTACTGGGAAATGTTTTTATATAGAACATTAAATATGTACTTTACATGTACGAAGGGCGGAAAAAATAATGTCGTTATAAAGAGACTTGTTATAAAGATATTTCACTGTATTTGTTACATGTATAGTATTGTCTCTATATAACAAGTCTCTTTAGAACAACATTTCCCTATAAGAACATTATTTTTTCCGCCCTTCGTACATGTAAAGTACATATGTATTTTATGTTCTGTATAACAACTTTTCCTTGTAATAATATTTTTTCCTCTTCCCTTCAGAGTTGTCATATAGAGATTCCACTGTATTTGCAAGTGTTTTAATGGAAATTACAGAATTCTATATATTTGAAACTTTATGATTTGGCTCCACTGATTTAGTTTCACTATTTTATCCGCTCAAAAAATGAATATTGTTAAGTATGCGAAGACGTGGTCTCAAGCCGTTATAGGGAGAGAGGCTGAATGGTGGGGAATTCAAAACTTCTCCGTTATTGAGAAAAGACTGTAATAGACAAAACCGTTATAGAGAGTGAATTTATCGTAGTAAATCTCTCGGGCGGGTTGGTGAACACCGTTATAATGCAAAAACCGATATAGGGAGGCCCGTTATAGACAGAATCGACTGTGTAAGGAAGTTCTAACCCGTGCTTTATATGTATTGTGAAGGGCGACGACAAATATATTGTCATAGAGAAATGTTGTAGAAATTTTGTTATATAGAACAAGTTCATAATGTATAACTGCTACGGGAAAATGACAAATCTTGGTATACGGAAAATATTGTTATAGAGACTATTTATAGAGAGACTCTACGGCACTTGGCTCTAATAATAGTTTAAACACGCATATTATTACAAACTAAATACATATTAGAAATTCTACGTCCCCATTGAACTTGTCACACTACAGTCGACTCTTGCTATAACAGCACCCTATAACGTATCAAATTTAGCTTGTTATAGCGAAAAACTGTTATAGAAAACAGATATTTATATGTTAACAAATGGAGAAAGTTTTTGAGGGGAGCATTTTTTGCTGCTGTTATAACGGGAGTACTATTATAAAGGGGACTGTTATAGAGAGAGTCGACTGTAAACGTACTAATAAAACCATCACATTTAGGGACTCGCCAAAATGTGATACTGTTTTTCGATGGAAGGCTAATAACCGTTTTTTGCTGTAGCTAATAATAAAACGGACTGCGAAAGCTCGTTCTAATTGCTGTGAAGCTTCCATCGGTAAAACGGATCGTACAACAGTAGAACCTAGAAATTTCCTCATTTTACGTTCATACCAAAACAACAATGGAAATAACAGGTGTTTAGGTGTGCAGAATTGTTTAACAGGTTCGCAAATGGTTGTTATTGAGATAAAAAAATTATTTCTGGACGTGGTGTATACAAAAATGTTCATCTATATAGTATTTAGATATCCCGTGATAATTACGTGGTTGTAAAAGTTGGCCCTGCAATTTTCTTCGGGAAATTATATATAGCGATGTACAATCCTCTAGATGTTTCTACACAGAATTCGCAAAAAACAAACAAAAATTGCGCAGTTGACCAACTTTTACAGGCGACAATTTCTGGAACATTTCTAGCGACAATGGCTGGCGTAAATAGTGTTAGCATCATATCCGCTGAAAATCTAAAATATTTCGGGCGAGCGGTGAAAATCGGTGGCGCCTTCCATACAATTCCGTTTCGATGGGACGAGGCAGAAAAAATCGTGGCGATGCACGATCGACCAGGAAAATTTAGAAGGCGCGCTATCTGGTGGTTTCAGCTTCTTCAGAGCTTTGCTTTGCCAGCCGTACTCATGTGGAGCCTCCTTTCGGTGACGATGCTGCATCGGAATTTTGGAAAAGGGGTGGATGTTAAGACGATTATTGTTCTGGTATTCGCTGGAGTCAGTGGTTGGTCTGGTTTGGTGTATCAAATGCACATTGCCTGGGCGTGGAAGGATCTTCTGGCATTTATCCGGAGCTATTTCGTATTTTTTCGTTTGGCTGTCGGTAGGTTTTGCGCGAAATTAAATTTTAAATTTGTATACATTTTAATTAGTTACATTTTAAGGTCCAGTCGACTCTCTCTATAAGAGCACCCTATCTGCTCCAGACAAAGTGTTCTTATAACGAACTGCTGGTATAGAGAATTAGCTAGAAAATATTAATATTAATTAATTAAGATTATTTTCAGGCATAACTTTGGTAATTTTACAAATTCTAACAATATTCACACAATTTGTCGTAAATATTTACATTTTAGTGAGAAAGGAATAAAATTTTGCTGGTATAGAGTTCCGGTGCTTTTATAGAGAAAAAGTTATAGTCGACTCTCTCTATAACACTACCCTGTATAACAGTACTCTCGTTATAACAGCAGCAAAAAATGCTCCCCTCAAAAACTTTCTCCATTTGAAACCATAGAAGTGTCTGTTCTCTATAACAGTTTTTCGCTATAACAAGATAAATTTGATGCTTTATAGGGCGCTGTTATAGCCAGAGTCGACTGTAATGTTGAAGGGATACCTGACTTAGGCGCTATTGCTCTTATAGGAAGAAAGTATTGTTATAGTGAGAGGAATGTGACTGAGGGAAGAAAATACCCTGCTGTTATAGAGTAACTGCTGTTATAGGGAGTGCTCCTATAGAGAACACACTTATGGTGAAGCTGTAGGGGGATTCAGCACTGCTGGTATAGAGTAAGTGCTCTTATTGGGAGGGCCGGTATAGGGAGAGTCGACTGTACGTTTAACTAAAATGAGGGATTAACAAGCAGATTTATTATAGATACATATAAAATGGATGTTAACGGTCGGATTCAAAATGGATGCGAAGGTATCTCAAAGATGCTTCATTACATTTTCGTCGCCTTTCGCTGTATGTATGGCCTGGTCATCTTTTTTGTGCCCTCGCGACCACACACGATGATGTCCGTGTTCAAAAATCCCGCTAAGCAGCCCCCATATATCTTTTTCCCAGTCACAGTCTTCAACTATTTGACGATGATCAATATTATCAATAGCTGCGAGTTCTACATGATCCTTACGAATACGTATGTCTTCTGCATGGTGACCACTATAAGGCTGTTCAAGTAAGGAAGCTTTTATTTTTTTCCCTTGAGAGGTTAGGAAGAAACAAAATTGTAATTTGGGATTTGAAATTCCCTTGCAAGCAAATAAATTGTTAAATAAGTTTTCAAATTTCCTGATAGAAGTTGTAATTTGTAGTGGTATATAATTTTGCAATTTTGAATTTGAAATTTTGCTTGAGAAGTCAGCGCAGAGCGAAATCGCGTTCCCATCGGCTGAAAATTTGAATTAAAAATATATCCAATAAGAAGCTAAGCGCGGAACAAAAATGCAATTTTGAATTTCAAATTCCTACCAAGAAAATACGCGGACAATTTCAAATTCAAAATTTCCCGTGAAAAGTTAGCTCGTTATAGTTTCGCAATCTTGAATTTCAAATTTTCTGCGGCGAGTAAAATTGCAATTTTGTATTTCAAAGCCGCAAGAAAATATCAATGACTAAAATTGCAATATCTAATTTGCCGCTAGCAGTTATAGCCTGGAATAATTTTACAAAATTGCGAATTTCGCATTTCCTGTATGAAATTAGCGTGAAGCAAAATTGCAATTTTGAATTTTAATTTTCAAGTAAGATGAGAAATATGAATGTTCCCGTGACAAGTTAGCATGCAAAAAAATCGCGTTCCCATTGGCTGACAAAAATAAAAAAAAATTGATTGGGTCGTACAGATCTAATTTTGGAACCTCCCAGAAAAACTCCGCCATAAAATTCTACCGGACGATCCAGATTTACCAGCGCTATTTCAACACCATCCTGGGGACCTTGGTTCTCCCCCTAGCGGAATTCCTCATGATCTCCGGCACCGTCCTAGGCATCTACGGCTCCTTCAAAATCCAAAGCTACCTCAAGTACTACTGGCTCCTCATTGCCATCCTCGCGGGCTTCCAGCTCTCCTTCTCCTACCAGGAGATGGGACAGATCCATTCGGAATCCCGGGATCTCTTCCAGAAGACCAAGTATTTCTCCAGGCCAGGTCGATCCTTCCTCCAGAAGTCCTTAAGGGCCTGCAAGCCCATCTCCGCCACCCACGGCTCCCTCTTCTCCATCCACAAATCCTTCGTCCTCACCATCTGGACAATTATCCTGGACAATTCCATCAGCCTGCTCTTAGCCCTGCCTTAACCCTTACATCGTCTCCAGACTCGCTCCAAAATCAGGACCACAACAGATATCTTCACTCCAGAAATAAACAAATAGAAACTTCCCACCAAATGCGAATATCTCAAGGTGCAAGAATCTTCCACACACGGCGGAGTCTTTAAATTATTCAATTTCTCCCGGATTTCCCCCCGATTTTCTTCCCTCCGGCGCAGAAGCGTCTCCTTCCTGACAATCCGATAGTCCTGCTCCATCCACTGATTAACCAATCCCGTGTCCGCCACCCACTGGATGACCCCATTTAAATGGACCAAGAACGGAGATCGTCTCCGGAGGACCCAGCTAATCGGCACGAAGAATGTCCTGGACGTCGAGATTGCCAGGACACTCTCGCATCCGGGGAAGATGGAGGCCTTCGCAAATGCGGCCACGGCCTCATAGCTAACGCAAACGGCATTGGAATCCAAGAGGACAGCTTCCATGCAAGCAGTCACATTCTTCTCGATCCGCGCGCGACGGACTAAATTTGCATAAACGGGATTCTTCGATTGGCTCAGCGCCTCATAGGTCGTCCCGTTTTGGGTATTAAAAATGATTTTCCACTTTGGATTCCCCGCCAAATCCGTGAAGTCCTGCGGCGGAGGGGGAATCATGGGGAAAACGAGGCTCCCGACCAATTTCGATTTGTAGGCTGTGCCCATGATGATGGCGAAGATGAGCCAGAAGGCGCAGAAGACCTTGATGGAATCCTTGGGGGATTGGATCCGACATTCTTGCTCTATGATTGATCTTAAGGTAAAGCCCGCAATCCACGCCAGGTGGCACTTGCCTGTCCGGGGAAGATGTCTACTTCTGGTGGTAACGAGGAATCTGAGGAAGCCCCAGGCAAAGATCAAGGCCCCGCCCACCGCCATCCAAGTCCGACGTTGGAGGCAGCGGAACAAGGATTGCCAAGGATACGTTGGGAAGGGGGCGCTGGTGGTGAAAGTGAGCCAGGAATAGGTCATGGGCGTGGTAAAATCCACCACCTGGTAATTAGTTACCGAGGGCAATGCCACTGTTCCAATGTCCGCCGAACCATCCACCATCTTCCCAATAATCCCCGACCATGTCCCATTCTGGGGGTGGTAACGCCCCGGCTCGGATGAGATGGTTCTGGACGTGATTTTGTAGGTGAAATTAAATTTGTGCATCAATACTTCCATCAAAGACTTCTGAAGGCCGCGGCGGATGGAGTAAACTCCATTTTTTTCTCGGAGCTCTCCCTGATTCACTAGATTGAAGGCGGCGATGTTCAGGGGTTGGCCATGGAATTGACTGGATAAGTCCGGGAAGATGTACTCTGGGCTTTCTGAGGGCAATTCCAGGATATTTTGCCCGGGAAGATATTGGCATAACGTTTTTAGGATCAGTTTGGATTCGGATTTTTTGGTGGGATCGACTTGCGGATTTTTGGGCGGGGCATTACCAAGGATTTTTGGGGTTGTATTTTCAGCCGTTGTGGGCGGAGCCATTTTTGAGTTAAAAAATTTCGTCAAGCTGGGAGCAATATTTTGATTACTTTGGGATAAATTTTGCAGAACTGAAGTATTTCGAGCAATTGTGTGTGGGATACTTTTAGAAATTGTAAGCGGGAAATTTTGAGAAATTGTGGGCGCGATATTTGTAGGAATTGTGGACGGGGCATTTTGAGAAATTACGGGCGGGATCCTTTGAGAAATTGTGGGCGGGATAATTTTAGAAATTGTAAGGGGGAAATTTTGAAAAACTGTGGGCGGAGCATCCGCAGCCAGAAGCTTAAATTTGATGAAGGCAAATTGCTTCATCTTCAGAATTTGATCAGCCAAATGCACCTGCGCCATGACCACATAAAAATGCTCGTGAGGCCTGCCTTGGTGACTCAAGAAAGTGACAAATCGTTGGAGGCGGCTGCCGACGTGCTTAAATTGGAGGAGAAATAAGACGTTGAAGGAGCAGTAGGCGCGGGTCTTCTTGGCTTTGCTGCCGGATGTGAGGAAGGTTTTTTTCGGGTATTGCGGGTTGTAAATCTTGACTTCCCTGGATTTTGCGATGTCCACCACGACCCCGAGGGATTCCTTGTCCGCCCGGGGGACTTGGATGATCAAACGGTGTTGGCAAGGATGGTACAGGGCGGATTTGGACACTTCCTGGAGCCATTTTAAACTTGGACGATGGGAACTTTCCTTTCCGGGCTCCGAAATTTCCGGGTATGCTATGATTACCCGGGTAATATGAGGGTTTAAAATAAAAAGGAGGAAAATCAAACACATGCTGGAACACGGTCCCTGAATAGTTTTTAAAGGAGGAAAATTGCAAGTTCTCTGCCTTCTTTCCAGAAATTATAGACAGTGGCGAGGGAAGATAAAAATTGCTCCAGCATTTGTTCCAACATAATTCAAGGCGCTAAATTCTGCCTTATATAACTCGACTATAATGATGTCTATAATAATATTCATTATCTATAATCTATAATAATTATCATATTTTTTCTGGGGGGAAAGCCTTTGTCAATGAATTCTATTTCATGTCCAATTTAGTTTCAATAATAATTATTTTCCTTACAAAAATACAGCTAAAGATAGGAGGAATTCTTCATGGTATTAAAAGGGGTATGTTTCTGGACAAAACAATATTTTCTTTTCTTGCAAAGAACCTTTGTTGCTTATTAAGGCAAGCCAAAAAAATGTGTACATTGGAGTCTCTCTATAAAAAGTCTCTTTATAACAGCATTTCTCTATGACAACATTATTTTTTCCGCCCTTCGCACAAAAAAGTATATATTTTATGTTCTATACAACAACTTTTCCATGGAACAATATTTTTCGTCTTTCCCTTCAGAGTTGTTATATAGAGACTCCACTGTATTCGGTAATACCTATGTACGTCGTTTTAGGTCACTGTGTGCTATTGCGAGTTAGTTTTAGACACTTTTAAACATATTTTTTGCACCCAGATTAGGTACACAAAAAGCATTAAAAAGAAGACGAACATAATTCAAAATTTGTCAAAACTTGTCTAAATTTTAAATAAGATAAGGCACAATACATATTACAGTAATGAATTGATTTTGAAACTCAAATATAGGTATACAGTCGAACCTCTCTATAACGGGCTCCCTTATAACGGTTTCCTCTCTATACCGGTGGCTGGAAACACTTCCCTCAAAAACTTTCTCCAATTGTTAACGTAGAATTTTCTGTTCTCTATAACGGTTTTTCGTTATAACGGGGGAAATATGCTGATTTAAGGGGAACCGTTATAGAGAGGTTCGACTGTATTCTAAAAATTGAACGTTAGAAGTGACTAATACGAAGATTTGAAGACGAGAACAAAGACATGCAAATAAATGGAGATATGTTGACATGTATACAAGCACTGTGTATTTACTAATTACAAGGAGTTGTTCCTATTCCTGACAGATGGCGCTGCCTACGAGTAAATGAGAGCTGGAGCAAGTAAAATATTGTACTATTGTACACAATATGTATACATATAATTAGAGACAACCAAAAGCACAAAAGTCATAAATATAAAAGTGTCACTTTAGACCCCGAATGTCTAGGTAAAATTACATCTTAGGTGCTTTGGATATTATGATTTCGTAAAAAAATAAAGCGTAAAAAGCATTAAAAGCATAATAAGCATAATCAATTTAAAAAAGCATAACTGATTTCAAACGGCATAATTGTCCAACAATTACATATAGAAGTCAATATTTCGAAGAAAATTTTATAGATTTGCTTTTATAACGACATGTTCATAATCACGGCTGATGTCTAAAGTAAAATTTTCGACTGTATAGCTGATATTAATTCTTTTTTCTGTCGTTTTTGTAGCTAAATAATGAGTAAAAAATTCTCAGGATTCCAGAAAATCAAAATTTGTGGCCAAAAGTTCTTTAAAATTTGCCATTTTTTGACCATTTAACAATTCGGGTGGGTAAAACTCGCGTAATTGGCACATTTTGTAAAATTTTAAAAGCATAATGAGTCTGTAAAAAGCATAATTTTTAAAAGCATAATGGATTTTGGCAAAAAGCATAGTTAGTTTTGAAAATAAAGCATAATGTGGTGGTCCCTACATATAATACCTACAATTACAGTAGAGTTAAGTGATAGTTACAATATTATATGGAATTCCATATGATAACTCTATACATAGTCAAATGTTGCCAAGAGATTTATAATAAAAAACGAAAATGTTTTTCAGTTAAATATGCAAAAAAATGCATGTAAATAGCTGTAGTTTGTCGATATTGAACCTCAGTAAAAGTGCCTCTCTACACGTATTTCTCGTGGATTTAAAAGCCAGTTTTGACTTCCATTTTTAAACAGCCTTTACAATTAGAAATGGCTACACGGTAAAATCAATTAAACGATTGGAATCTCCGGGTATAAATTATAAATGCCCATAAAAACAATAAACCACTTTGAGAGAATGTTTTTCAGACCTCAATTTTGGAGAAGGAAAACAGGTGGATATTACAATACATATTATGTATGGACATATGTAATGCAAAAGCTATATGAAAAAGGGAATCAGCAAAGAAAAAAATAGTTGACTCTTAATGGAGAAATTCGGCTGGTGACGTCTGAAAGCCGTTGTATAAATGTTCATGCTAGAATAAATTCACCGATTAAAGAGCCTTTTCATTCCTCCTCTGCGAAATAAAAAACAAAAATTACCCGGGCTCTGCTTTACATAAAAGGCTGCCTTCAAATATTCCGTATCAAAAAACCCTACGGGATAATGGTTAGCCACTTACTACTGTGTCCAGTCAATAAAAACTCATTTATACAACTATCGGAGAGGGACAAGGGAACATTGGGAAGAAAATGTACATGTGCCCATACATAATGAAGGCGTTTTAACTAATAGCAATGGATTGACGGAGTATATTTTCTCACTCAAATTATCCCTTCCGTGCTTCGGGTGTTAAACACTGGACAAGTGAGGGGAGAATTAAATTTTTATACGTTTATACATGTAAATACATACACCTATACATGCCCACGTAGCTATGGGAAGAGAAATTTCCTTGTTTTCCAATTTATTATACGTATCTAAAATGATGGATGAAAATTCCCCTGGAAGAGAGAAAAAGAGAGGAAATAATATATTGATGCTTATAGGGATTATTTTCGGCCAAGTGCGCCGACTCTTGATGTTAGCTGCACAAGTGAATGTAAAAATGACCGATTCTGGCGTTGATTTCACAGGACGCTGCAAAGCCAAGAAATATTAGATGCATGCGAAATTTCAAGCAGAATTTAAATTGAAGCAGAATTTAAATTGAAGCAGAATTCAAATTGAAGCAGAATTTAAATTGAAGCAGAATTTAAATTGAAGCAGAATTGAAATTAAAGCTAATTTAAATTGAAGCAGAATTTATAGCAAAATTTTATTGCAAGTATGTACATCCGACAATTTTTGACTGTAAACATGACTATTTTTCCGGCCGCTCAAGCATCGGAATTTTTAAATGTTTTTTTTCTTCAAAATTTGCTTCTATCTCTGTTTATTTTTATGATTTTATTTAGATTTTGGTTATTTTATTACAGTCCAGTCTCGTTATACGTATGTGTAACAGTATATTCATTATAACGCCAGGGAAATCATGCAGCTAGTGTATGAAATATGTAATTACATCATCAAAGTGTTGTCTATAACAGCGTTCCTTTTATAACAGCAAAATTTTGGATTCCGTTGGATCCTGTTCTAACGAGACTCCACTGTTGTTTTTATATTTTTTTTTTGTATTTTGTTGTTTTTTGTATTATTTTTATTTTTTATTTTTGTTTTACTATTTTATTTATTTTTATTAATATTTTATTAATTCTTGTGTTAAAATGTTTGTATTATTATTTTATATACATATACATAATGTATTTTTGTGTTATTATTTTACTTATTTCTTTAATATTTTATTAATTTGTGTATTATTATTTTACTCATGTTTATTTTTATTTTATTAATTCGTGTATTATTATTTTACTCATTTTTATTATTATTTTATTAATTTGCCTATTATTATTTTACTTATTTTTATTAATATTTTATTAATTTGTGTATTATTATTTTACTTATTTTTATTAATATTTTATTAATTTGTGTATTATTATTTTATTTATTATTACTGTGATTTCATTTAATTTTATTATCATTTTATTTAATACTACTGTTATTTTATCAATCATTATTAATTATTATTATGTATTTCATTCATTTTTAATTTTTACCTGTATTTGTTTTATTCATTTTTCTTATTATTTTGCTTATTGTCTTTATATATTTTTTATAATGTGGAAAACCGCCGTATCTTGGTCAATTGTTTTCGGGCGAAAGATATTTTTTACCGTATTCAAAATAAAATTCTACACAAGAAATAGGCTTTTCACCTCAATTTCATTATTTTTTTACCAATTTTGCCAGTAAATTTGTTAACTAAATTTTGTCAGCTTTAGTTAATTTATTTAAAATTTATTTAATTTGAGAATTGACTAGTTATTGTCAATCAGTTTTGGAATTAAGTGTCCGCGCACGTAGTCGAAAGCAATTCTTACGTATGGATATAAGAAAAAAGCAATTATTATTAGTATTATTTGTGTTGACTCAACATCTATTAAGGTGATTGGTTTCCCTCTCTCTCTCTCTCTCTCTCTCTCTCTCTCTCTTTCTCTCTCACACATTTAAGCCCACACGTCTGCCTCTTTCTCTATAAAGTGCCTCCCAAAAAAAGAAATTTCACCACTTACCGCATTATGTACAGTGTCTAATAAATTGCCATACCGGGGTTGTGCCCATTAATTTAAAAAATATATATCAATTTCCCGTACAAGTTCCACAGAAAAAAGCATAAATATCTATATATCCAATTAAAATGTATACACAAAGGTTCGTACACAGCCGCCATGCTAATTGAAGTTAGCACCACTTGAATATTGGACCTAATAGCCTCTGACTTTACGTGGCACTTATTAATTTTTTTTTTATATAAGGGAAATGTATATATGTAGGTACATGTACAAGAATTAATTTAAATACCCGAAAAAAGGGTGATGGAATGGGAACTTTCCGAGAGCCAGAAAGAGTGATATGGACACTCATCAAGTGCAATTTCCCTCCTTTACACGGCTGGTTAATAAAATTTTCAAAAAATAATCAATTATGTTTGTTTTACTTAAAAGCTAATAATTATTTTTCAAAGTGGTCCCACGGGCTTTCTCTCTCTCTCGTGTTATCTCTCTATATGCATGTGAAATGTCTTTTTACGGGCTATCTCTTTTTTTTCCTGTCCAATTCTCTCTTTCCCTCCGCCTTTCTCGGAGCTGTTCTTGTGTCGTGGTAATAAAAATAATTATTATTGATGCTTTTCCCTCTCCTTACAAAATAAATATTATCCCTTGAACATTGTCCGGAGCTGTCAGGGGGGCGGGTTTTTGAATATTTTAGTGGGGTGATGTCCGGATAATTATGGGACTCTTCAGTTCCTTTCATACTTGGGAAACCCGGGGATTCCACGCTTCCAAGTCTTCTCTTTTGGAGAATTTATATACATTGTACAAGTATACTGAGAGAAAAATTATTAACCGTCAAATTTCTATTCAAATACCGATCCCAAGTATTTTTGGACTTTGGGAATCCCTGAGACATTCGGAGCGAGAGACGTAAAAAGGGAGCGGAAGAATTTGAAAATAAAATATAATAAATATTAAAAATCCAGAGAAGCAAACCACAAAAGGGAGAAAACGTGACGGAAAAACGTTTTCTCTCTTTTAATGTTTAAATTTAATTTAGTTGTTTAAAACTGTTTCAAAACGCACAAATTGATAAAGAAATCAGCGCAAAATAAGGCAAAAATGGATACATCACAAGCGAGTAAAGAATTATCTGCACACAGGAAAAGGAAAAACTAGATAGGTTAATAACACGTGGAGAGAGACAGAAAGCAAAAAAGATATATTAAAAAAGAAAACGGTGAAGAATATTGGCTGGGAACAGGAAAGCTGGAGAGCAAAGAAGGAATTTGGAAGATAAACAGGAAATGGTCCAGAAATGACAAGAAAATCATGTACATATATAGACATGGAGAAACATTAAAACAACGGAGAGCTGAGATCGCAGAACAGAAATTAAAAGGCAAAACGTAAGAACGCAAAAAAAGAGACATTTTGCAAGCATAGAAAATGTCACAGAACAAAAATCAAAAGAGATACATCTGGCGACACAAAACGGAGGAAATTAGTGAGAAAAAATTAGAGCAATTAGAGGAACATGTAAGATAAAGCAAGGGAAATGTGAGAGAAATGTGAGAGTGACTACCTACATATGTATGTCAAGTGGAGACGTAAACCGACGAGTGAAATAGAAAAATCGGGAGTAAAGTAAAGGAGAGACATTAGAAAACAATGGGAGAGAGAAATGTTAAGAAAATGAGAAAGAAAAACAAATATGAAATGCGAGAGAGAAACAAAGGAACGAGAGTAAAATGAGAGAAAGGAACGAGAAAAAAATGAGAGACAGAAATGAGATCAAATGAGAGAAAAACGAGGAGAATATCCCCGGAGAGAGAGACAAAAAAATACTAAGGGATAAACAGAAAAAAAATGAGAGAGTGAGAAAAAAATGGGAGAGAGACGAGAAGAAAATGAAAAGTCAAACGAGAAGGTAATGAGAAGGAGAGAGACGAAAAGGAAATGAGAGTGAAGCAAGAATCAAATGAAAGAGAAACGAGGAGAAAATGAAAAAGGGAAACGAGACGAAAATGAGATAGAATTAACTGAGAACAAAACGAGAGAGAGAAATAAGAAGAAAACGAGAGAGAGAAATGAGAAGAAAATGAGAGAGAGAAATGAGAAGAAAATGAGAGAGAGAAATAAGAAGAAAATCAGGGAGATCAAAACGAGAAGAAAATTCGAGAAAGTAAAAGGAAAACTTAAGAAAAAAGAGAAAGTGAATGACTTACATTCAAATAAGAGCAAAACAAAGAATTGACGAGAAAACTTAAGAAGATAAATGCGAATTAAGGAAGAGAAATTATACGAAATAGAGGGAAAATAGAAGATAATGAGAGAGCAAGAAATAAAAAGAAAGTGATACAAAAAAATCAGAAAAAATCAAACAAAGGAAATGGGAATCGTGAGAGAAACGAGAAAGTGAATGTTACGTGAATACGTGATAAGAATAGTGAAGGAGGGAAACGCGATGGAAATACAAACAAAGATAAACGCCAAGAAAATGCGAAAGAAATGATGAAAATGAAGGAAAGAATGAGGAAAATGCGAGAGAAAGCAGACGTTCATTTAAAACAAATTAAAGTGAAATTGGAAAAGTGAAAGAAAAAGAAACAAAAAAGACGAGTAGAAAATATCAAAAGAAAAGTCCCTGAGCAAATCAATCGGAGAAAGGGATTAAAAATGAGCCCAATAATTAAACGCTCCCCATTGGCCGTAATAGTGCCTTGGGACAAAATTGAGACTACTCAAAAACCACAATTACGTATTATAACCAAGATATCGGCAAATGAATCCAGCAATCCCCGTGTAAGACATGCTTTGCGATAAGACTTACAAGGAATCCCACAATTTCGGAATAAATCCATACATTTCATTCAATTATTCATACGTGGAAAGTAATCCCAGCAAAAATTACCCATTTAATAGTTTGTTTTTCCAAAGTGAAAAGCAAAAAGGAGAGCTGTTTTTCTTATAAACTCGCACATTTAATTGATGTTTTTTTTACAATTCCTTCTGGCTTTCCTTATTTCCAGATTACATCTCGGGGCCATTCCATTATTCTGTCATAAGGGAAAATATTTCCCTGGGCATTGGCCATCACAGAGAAAATCCAGACCGGGATAACGTAATGGCGGGAAAGTCCCTGAGATTTGTAAATAGCGTATAAATTATCCCTGTCATCATTTCATAAATGGCTCTTTCTCCATATTTCTCTCTCTCTCTCTCTCTTTCCAGCGATTACCTTCTCCCAGACATTACTCCTTTTGATGAGAGAGAAATAGGGTTTACGTGTGGGCTTGTAACAGCCATTATACAAGGGAAATGTGGTCAAAACAGGGAGATATTTTGACAGGGAACAAGCGGTGCGGGGAAAGAGGCAACTATTTACATGTATAAAATAAATAATAATAATTGGAATCCATATTTATCGTAAATGGTGCAGACTGACGTGTGTGTGTGTGCCTTTTACAAGTACATATCGTTTAGGGACGTGATTAGGGCTAGAAGAGAGAGAGGGAGAGAAACTATTAGGAAATGACCAGGGAATTTTATTTTTGATGGGAGAGTTATATTTTGGTCCACTTAAAAATCAAGGAGGTCCTTGCTACTGGTTGAGACTCACACTCGCGGAGGAAAAAGCTGTTTTTCTCATGTACAGTCGACTCTCTCTATAACAGTCCCCTGTATAACAGTACTCTCGTTATAACAGCCGCAAAAAATGCTCCCCTAAAAAACTTTCTCCACTTGATAACGTAGAAGTGTCTGTTCTCTATATCAGTGTTTTGCTGTAACAAGATAAATTTGATGCTTTATAGGGGGCTGTTATGGCGAGAGTCGACTGTATTATTCGACTGCTAATAAATAAATGGGCAAATGCTTTATATCTCACCCTCCTTCCCTCTTTTCAGGCTGTCCACTTGTATTTTTCTCGGCTTTGCTTGTCTTTGTTTCTTCTTTCACCCTTTTTATACTCTTTCGGTTAGTTTTTTTCTTTCTGATTTTCGGCTTTTATTTCCCTTTCATTTTCTTTCTTCTATACATGATTTTGTTTGTTTACTCTCTTACCGAAATTTTTCCCTTCTGTTTCTTTTTTGTCTCTCGTTCCTCTTCCATTTCGTTTATTTCTGTCATTTTCATTTTTTCTTTTCGTTTTTATCCCCGTGATTTTCTCTCTCTCTAAATTTCTTTTATCTTCTTGTTTTTCTCTCTCTTAATTTCTTTTATCTACCTGTTTTTCTCTCTGACTTTTTGTATTTCTTAATTTATTTGATCTATACCTATTTTTCTCTCTCATTTTGTCTCTTTCTTAATTTCTTTTATTGTCCTGTTTTTTCTCTCTCATAATTTCTTTTTTCTTCCTGTTTTCTCTCTCTCTCTGTTTGTTCTCTCTCTAAATTTCTTTTTTCTTCCTGTTTTCTCTCTCTCTCTCTCTGATTTTCTCTCTCTTAATTTCTTTTATCTCTCTGATTTTTTCTCTCTCTAAATTTCTTTTATCTCTCCGTTTTTTTCTCTCTCTAAATTTCT
>JAQGBT010004428.1:0-16583 GCA_034698585.1 Disparrhopalites patrizii
TCAAACATGGTCGTGGGCGCACAGAAAACTCTCAGTGGGCGCATTTGTGACCGCGGTCACAGGGTTGGGCACCGCTGTTGTAGGCCAACGTTTAGTATAGCCTGTTTACTTTGCTTTTTATTTACAAAGCTAACACTATAGTTTCGACACATTTCGACTGTTCATAATATGAGCATAAACCTTATATTGAAAGAAGTTCCATTTTATACCATTGTGTCATGTGAAGAAATTCATTTTGTTTAATTCCAAACAATTAGGGTAGCAAGTAGCAACTATGTAATTGATTCGAATTCTTTTTCCAATTGCTCATGGATGTCGCTATCTCGTGGACAATATAATATTATAACAAGGGAATTAATTCGGAAAAATCTTTTTTATTTTGCCTTTAGGGCTGGGACAAAAACTTGGCAAACATTTTTTTCGTTGAAAAAACCACCATAACTCGGCTAATCTTGGTAGGACTGGGAGATTTTTTCCTAGATCCGCAATAAAATTCTACATAGGAAACTTACTTGTATTGCCCTCTACCATATCCGCTTCATAGTGGTAAGGGGAAGGGGGATGTAAAGTATCTTGGTATATGTAACCTATACATGGTGTAAATTTGATCATACACATATTCCAATATTCAAATAAAGTGAGTTAGATCAAAAGATCTTTCATTTTTATTTCATAACATTCTTCCAGTGCTCGTCATCAAATCAAATACACAAAACTGCATGCATAGACACAAAAAAAAACTTTTCTTGCTTTTGGAGAACCGTACAAACAAACGAGTAATGCTGTGTAAATGGTTCTTACGTACTTACGTATGTATTATCAAAAATTAATAAACGTATACACACAAGAAAATGAGCATTAATATGTACAGTTATGTTTCCCAACAAGCCAATTTACAACTTACGCAATTACAACAAAATCGATTTACATTTTTATACCAAGCAAAAGCAATACATTAAACACGTGTTGATTGACGAAAATGGATCAAAAACTTCCAAAATGATCTTCAACGTCATCACTTAATTTTCTTTTCACTCCTCCAGTAATAACACTCTGTTGTTGTGATTGCCCCAGAACTCTAATAGTAGGGCCCCCAGAAGAACCGACAGGCGTATACTGCAGGACAGGCTGAGGAGAACCACCAGCCGAATCTAGATGACATGAATTTTATGTAAACTTATTTAAAACATACCTAGTACACTCGTTCGTTCACGTGTACGTTCTTACTAAACACCAATTTCAATTTGTGCATACATTGAAAGCCTACTCATCCAGAAAAATGGACTTTAAAACTCACCAGAGGTGCTTAAAACACGGAATGTAGGTGTACTAGCTCCCCCAGAACTTGCGGAAGTCGAAGCAGATTTTGGAGGAAGATTGCTGGGGGTTTTGAAGACATTTGCAGATCCTTGAACACGTACATTGGTATTTGCAGGTTGCGAAGCCGAGCTAGCAATAGCACGTTTGTAAAACTGGAGTTGATAATTAGGTTGAGTTAAACAGAAACGGTCAGGTGGAAGGCGAAGACCTGAACACGCTTTTAGAACTGGCAGTGGCGTCATATTTTTTTGCTTCGCAACATCTAAGAGCATCTAAAAACATTCATATTCAAGAATATTAAATCTTTCCAATCAAGACCTCAACCAGCCTACTCAGCACTCAAGGAATCCTTTTAAATTGTAATTTACCTCTCTTGGCGGCACGGTGGAGTAGCACTTGTCAGAAAGCATTTTGATAGCGAGTTTCACATCATCCACGTCGACCGTTTTCTTTTTAGCATACGACGAATAAACCCGAGCTTCCTCTACAACACTTGTTACGTAACCTGCAAAATTAAATAAACGAAAAGTACAATCTCCGACCCAAATACATCTCGATCATAAGTTCATATTTTATCCAAACTAAAATCTTTCACTGATTCCATCAAATTCATTCTGTGGGTGTGGGAAATCTATGAATTAACCAACAGACAAGAAGTTACGAATAACTTACGGTAAATAAATTCGAGCATCTGATTAATCACTCGAGGCTCATGGGATGTGACTCCCATCTCTTTGAGCAGACCTTGGATGACCAATACATCACGGGGCAATTGTTTGTTTTGAGACATGATTGTTATTCATGCGCTGTACAATATTTTACCCTAGAAAATAAGCCAAGTATTGTGTGAAAAATTCGTTGTTATTGTCTTGAATCGTCTAGTTTAGAATCTACTAAACAACGAAATAAGACACTGCGGTTCCTTGACTGACATGCACCACCTATCTGTTAAGAGAAATTAGGTGACAATTCAAAAAATGCACTACGATAAGCGTGTGGTATGTGCTTACAAACAATCATTACTACCACTAAACATTCACGCTGATTTTTCTAGTCCTGTCACATACTATACAGCCTTTCTTTCGGCTTGAAAGACACCTTTGTAAGGACTAAGGTCAACCCTAGAAACCACTGGCACTTATTTTTTGTAACTGACCCTATGTGGCCCTTTGGACTTGACCTTTGTTTGGGACGGGTCGGAAACGCGTATTGCTTACTCTCTTACTCTTACTATACATAGTCTTACAGAAAACTTTCGTGGAATTTTACGAATATAATTTTGAAAATCGGCGCGAGAAACCTATGCATTCTCTATATATGGCTAGCATTTTTTTTTATGGACAATCATCATCATCATCCATTCGATCTTCTCCGGGTCGACGATTCAACGTTCACCGCTGCTGTTCAGTGATTCAGTGTTGATGGCTCGGAAAGTCGGAACGAACGGAGAAAAAGTACTTTTTTTTGTTTTATTCCAGACCGGAACCGGATACATTCGCAATTCGCAACCATCGCAGCGTTGTTGTTGTCTCCAGCATTTTCCAGTGCAGTCGGACATCGTCGTTTGTCAACTCACTAATTGAACGAGGAGTGGCGAGAAGACATAGTTAGTTGGCTAAAGGTAAGCGAATTACTTTAAATGAAAATATTGATATTTGACGTTGTTTTTCCATTAATTTGTTGACCTAAGTAAAAGCAATTTTACGATTTCAGTACTAATGACCATTATTTCCGGTATCTGCCATTACTAACGATTATCACATTTGTCGAGTAGTTCGTGTAAAGACTGCGGTTGCAGTTAAGTTAACAGTTGACAGGTTGACACCCAATGTCTTAAAGTTTACAAAAGTAGTATGTTTTTAATTTCTATACAATATTGACATTTGTGAAATGTAGTATTTTCGTAACTACGTTGGCAGTGCGTGAAATGTGAAACCTGTTCAGAATTGTTGGGGGAGGGGGAGTTGAGAGGATATTAAACTGTAAATATTAAATATATATTTGTATAATACTTGAAAAGGGCGTTTGGTTATGTACCTTACAGAAGAAAGGATGTATCCTGCGGGCAGTGCATGGACCCGGTAGAGTTTGTCGGTGTTTTTAAGATGACTTTATTTAATTGATATGCACATGCGTAACTAATTGAATATTACGTGGAAGAAAAAGTTGAAGGTTATAAAAAGACAAGCGGTAGTTGTTAAGGTTAAGAATAAGACTACCCAAACCCACTGTTTCGATGTTTCGAAAGAAATGATTGATTGTGGAAATATATCCGTAGGGGAAATTATAAAAACTGAAATGACGTGCCGGGCTTAGTTGAGGAGCTCAAAAAACATTGAAGAAGATGGGTGGAAAGATTATTTGATTAAATGAATCATAACCCTTCAGATTCATTAAGGCTTCAGGAAATGCCTCAGAGCGGAGACGACCGGGAGGGTGAGGGAAACCACGTTTCTGTGGAGGAAGATCAAGTAGAAGTTGCGGTGGTGAGACCCAGGAAGAGAACGAAGAATGCTGCTCCTCAACCCAATCAAAATAGTAGCAACAATGACCCGAGTAAACCGAGTTCATCCAGGGCACCACCACCACCCCAACCAGTTCCGACTCAGGCCGAAGAAGAAGAAGAACTAGAATTAAAGTATGGAGCCAATCATGTCATCAAGTTGTTTTTGCCAGTGTCCCTGTGTATGCTGGTTGTTGTTGCCACAATTTCATCCGTGACGTATTATACTAGAAGGGATGGATTCTTGTAAGTTTCTTTTGGAAAAGAATATGCTAGATTTGGTATATCTCTACATATTATATGGAACAGGGGTAATAGTGATGTTGTATTAACTTGTCTAGGGTATATACGCCGTTTCACGAAGATAGTCCTGACACCGGAACTAAAGTGTGGAACGCTTTAGCAAACTCATTGATCCTTATGGGTGTGATTGTGGTCATGACAATATTTCTTATTCTTCTGTACAAAAACAAATGCTACAAGGTACCTCGTCTACTTCAAAAGACAGTCAAGCAGCATATAGCGGAAGATAATGCTAAGGATACAAAGGGTTACTGTTACCGTTACCCTTGCAAATACTTCAAAATCTTGGTCCATACTTTTTTTGATTCAAGTAAAGACAGCACCTGACTTCGCAAATGTTTTGTCCAGGCTGTCTGGGTGTAGGTGTATTAGTGCGTGTGGTTCTGAAGACCTTCAGCATTATCTCGGGACTATGCCGCTTGCATTTTATTGTATTTTAATGGGAATGAAAATGAAAAGTGAACTTAAATTATACCTTGACTTTATAGTTCATTCATGTATGGCTGATCATCTCGTCAATGATGCTGCTCTTCATCTTTGCTTACCTGTATCTGAAGTGAGGGGAATCCACTGATTTAGCACTTGATATCACTTTCAGGCCAGTGGGTAACGCATCTGTTCGTTATTTAATTCAGTATATTTATCTGTTTTTAGGGAAGTGTTACAAGCATACAACCTCCCTCTGGATTACATTACATTTGCCATAATTATGTGGAACTTCGGGGTTGTGGGAATGATATCTATTCATTGGCAAGGGCCACTGCGACTTCAGCAAGCGTACCTGATTTTCGTAGCTGCGCTTATGGCGCTAGTTTTTATCAAGTACTTGCCTCCGTGGACAACCTGGGTAGTTCTTGGTGTCATCTCCGTGTGGGGTACGATTTTAATATGTAGAAGCCGTGCTATAGATATTATTTCTTCATCCTTTATGGCGTAAGTACTTTTTGATTATGTCTGATTTTTATCACATGGTTTGATTTTGCATTCATAGATTTGGTTGCTGTGTTAACTCCCAAAGGACCACTGCGCATACTTGTGGAAACTGCGCAAGAAAGAAACGAACAGATATTCCCCGCTTTAATTTACTCATGTAAGTGTTCGTTTGTAGAACCCACACCATTTTTGGAACGAACCATTGGTGTAGGTAGATAGCCTACATGTACAGATGTACGCAAATAACATTAATTGTAATTGCAGCTACGGTCATGTACATGTTAATCAACCAAGCAAGTGAGGATGAACCAGAACAAAGACCACAAAGCAGGAGGCAGGTTGGACCAACTGAGGAGGATCCCAATGTATCACCGACCCCTTCTGTACCAACAGCAGAAGATGAAGCTGATGGATTTACCACTGCATGGAGAGAAGAATCGGGCCCGCGAACAGAAGCTAGGCGTGAGCTAGTAAATACAGCCGCTGCTACCCGTGAACCTCGCACGTCATATGGTACAGTTAACCAGCCTTCTCCAACTCAAACTGAGGTGGATGACGAGGAAGAGCGTAAGTATGAAAATAAAATTACGATATAATTTTTCATAAATAAAAATGCTCGAAATACTTGAACTTGAAATGTTGATAAAACTACGCTTGCAGGAGGAGTCAAACTTGGATTGGGAGATTTCATATTTTACAGCGTATTAGTAGGCAAAGCTTCTTCATACGGTGACTGGAATACAACGCTTGCGTGTTTCGTGGCAATTCTAATCGTAAGTTTCGTTGTTAAATGTTAATACAAATTTCAACATTATGCCTGTATGTCTGATACTACTCAATATTAAATACGCTACAGGGTCTCTGCCTTACTCTTTTGCTGTTGGCCATTTTCAAAAAAGCACTTCCTGCCCTTCCGATCTCAATAACTTTTGGACTAGTTTTCTACTTCGCCACGAGGGAAATCATCAGTCCTTTTACAGATCGGCTAAGCAGTCAACAAGTATTTATCTAAAGGTTCCTACCGTGCAACATAACTGTACGAGGACAGTAGCTGCTACAAAGCATGCCGAGACAAAAGTTAATTTCACTAACGATTACGACACGAGCATGTCTCATTTGATGCATGCTATGTTGAAGGTGTAATTTATACCAGGAATGCACGAGTTAAAACATAAATAATTGAATAACATGTGTGAAAGCAGAGTATATTACACAATGTAAGTACATAAGTCGTACGCTTTTATTTTCTAATGAAACGAGGAATGATTTTTTGGAGTGGTATCCTTTGTACTTATTATATTATTATCATTATTTTATTTAATAATATGCATATTTACCTCAATAATTAATAATTTGTTAAACTGCAGAAATGAATTTCAGTCCTAGCAAACACTCGCAAGTTACGAGCCGTAACACATACTTTGGTATAGTTTATTGTTTAGAATTACTGGCATTTAATATTTGTATTGGTGAGACTGCAAATTAAATATATTTTAAAGCTACTAGAAAATCTGTCGTTGGGACCACTATGATTTTGAAGGGAGAGACTGCGAAAGAAGATTCTTTCATCAACTATACATATAATACAGACATAAGACTGCTAGTTTTGGTAACCCTTGATATTTAACATCGAGCGTATCATTACAGTTCACTAAAGGAGAAAGTATACTTTACGTTGCTGATATACATATCAGCTTTTGAGAAACCAGTTCAAGTAAGTTTAAAACACACAGAGTTGCATACCTTTAATTCACTTATCTGTATCTCTCGCTAATCCGTACATTGACAGGATAGCCATTATAATCAGCCTTCGGTTTTTAGCGCAACTAACAGTAAGGAAAACAATTTACACAAACAGCACAATGGAAGAAGGAACATTGACTATACAATGACGCACTGCATATATGTAACCCAACTTACTTGAATTAACACTTAACACTATGTAAAGTTGTCATCTAATAATGTAATAATAATTAATAATCATCACATCACTGCGATCTTTGCGGTTTTTAAAACTCAATTATGGAATCGAATTCCGTTTGTCTTACCTATGGTTGTGCTTTTGCCATTAAAATATTAAAAAGTTACAATTCCGCAGGGATAGTAAACTGCAATCCCTCCAAGTACATAATCTGCATAATACTGTAGTATCTGATCTAAAAAAAATTGAAAAATCTACTTTGGTACTCGTAAACGAAAAGAGCTAAAATCAGATGGTAAATGATGCGAAGTACGTATGATTATGACGGGGATTTAGTGTTCTGGTTTCTAATAGAAAATAAAACATATCAATAACAAACACTAAATAAAGCTCTTCGAAGAAACATTGTACGGGCAACTCTGAGACGCTCCAGCAACTCCAGCTCCAGGTAGCTTCTTTGTACTACGGATTCAGGAGTTCTCAACTACTTTTACGATGATATTATTGCTATTTAGTCAACCATCAAACACTGTTGCACGAAAACGCGATGATACATGATACGAAATGTATACAGTAAGTAAAGATACTGATACAATGACAATGGTTAACAAGCGCTACCTTCTTCGTGACCATACGTACAATCATGCAGTGTATTATCTTAGTCTGAGTTACAAAAGGAGATATAGCTGAGTGATGAATATATCAAATTATACTGAAACTGAGTTATAATCATTGAGAATGATTGTAAGTAAAGTACTGTTTCACAGCCGAAAACATTTTTTCTACCAATTGCATATACTTCTTCACTAGTTTCACTCCGATAATGACACCACTAATACGATATTCTCTACATGCTAAATCGGAGTACTAAAACTGAAGCCGAGCGTCGACGAAAACAACAATTACGTTACGAGGGACAAATGGAGTGATGCTTTTGCTCCCGCAGTGCAAGGTGTTCCTGAGACTTTTCTAGTAAAAAATACGAGTATCTATACGAAACCACATGCTAATAAATGGCCATCTTAATGGAATTGTGGACACTGAAGGAAGTTTACAGGTAAAGACAGTAAACACGAACCTTTGAGATTGGCACAACCACTTACGTTAGAATAGTTGCTTGCACGAGCCTCCTTTTTCAGAACTCGAAAAATTATGTGAACAATACTAAAGTGTTATAAAACATCGGCAAGTGAAGTACTTGATTAGTGATATCGTATTTGGAGCTGAGAACATGGAATTACGGGAGATTTTGCTCTCTTACTGTACATTAATTAATGGGATTAAAGCGACCTAAAGCCATGACTATAAATGATTGCTAGTTAGTATAATTAACCAGGACAAGTTTGAATTAACACTCAAAAGCGTCTACACAGGCGTTGTCTCCAACTCCAGAAGCCTTGCTAAGTCTTTATGACCCTCTTTTCTGGCTCGATCCATGGCATTGTGTCCGTCGAAGTCTTGAATTGAAGCGTCTGCATTTTTAGTTACCAGGAATTTCACCATTTCCTTCTTATTGGCAGTTACCGCTCGTAACAGGGGAGTGGCTCCATTATTTCTAGTGCGAAAGTTGATGTCGGCACCATTGTCCAGAAGACAAACAGCAGCTTCAATCTTCCCGTTACGAGCAGCGTAGTGAAGGGCTGTATACCTGTAACGGTTACAAACGAAAATATGATTTACCTTCACAGTACAATATACGAATAATAGTGATTCACGGATTCACCCCAAACAATCATAAAATAACTCAAATGGTTAATATTTAATATACGATACGAATACACAGTGTCAAGAACAAAATAATCTCCTCTCACCCATAATTGTCCAGAGCGTCGGGATGAACATGTTGGTACCGAATGAGATGAGTGATTTTGGAAACATTATTGTCTAGAGCTGCCTGCCATATCCCTTTCTCAAACTCCAGCTCATCCAGCTGTTGGCAAACACTTGGATTCGGAGTGGTAACACAACAGCACGTGTGTAAACAATTTGATTGATCTCGTTGAACACCGAAGTGTACGTTCCTACAACCTGACATCTTGGCCGCTTTCGATTCTTCAGTATAGTCAGAGTCTTATGGATGAGAGTGAAAGTTAGTAGTATATAATATCTATATAATATGTATATACAGCGAAGCGTTTCTTTCTTGGTATTTTTAGCACAAAATTTCGGGACGGAACATTACCGAACTACAATTTACTACTGATAATAATAACAGTAACTGTTGGTAATTCAAAACAATGACATTTTAAAATTGTCTGACCCAAAATAAAAGGTCCACGAGCATAGTTCCTACACATCATAATGCTTGTGTATAATAACAGAACAATCATACACTTTCCTCAACTACTACTACAATCTATATAAATATGGTGTTTACAAACGAAAATGTTGGCATCACAAAAATGTTATTTTTTTTCTTGGTTATAGTTTCACCCCTTTGTTTTCTGTTCCTCTCAGTCACAATGACACGGGCTTAGATTGATCTCAATCTTGTGGCTCCGGTTCACTAAATTCTCGTCGGAGGGTCCAGGAATACTCTGTCAAACCTCCCGGTTTCGCGGAATTATTGGATGTAGCCGTGGTGGTAACGACTTTAAATCCCAAAACCTCCAATCCGGTGAGGACGACGGCAGGTTTCACCGTGTTTTGTTTATTTGAGGCTGATGGTCCGAACCGAATGAATCCTTCTGCATCCACCTCTAATCTGGATGACAAGCAGGGGATTTTCTCCAGATGAACCACATCATCTGGTTTCAAACCAGCAATGTCGACGACGTGAGAGCCCCTTTTCCAAATCACGACGGCGTATGGCATGACCTTGTCCGTTTTAAATGTATGTATATTTATTTGATTATAATAATAGGTTTTTGTACGAAAGTAAATCACGATTTAGAAGTAGCTTCGAACTTCCCCGAGATAATCTTATACCCTAATATTGCTACCAAATACAGTTTGTACTTTTGGATTTTGTATATTTATATAATTTCGGAATATGGAGAAGTAGGAGTAGGTGTTTTATACATTGTTTCCAAACAGTCTATAAGTCTATATTATTGAATATTGTCAATCTCCCACCTTCTTTTATGGCTCTATAGCGTTAACAATCCTGATCCCGACATTCTTTTGCTGACAGATTTTTTTTTGTTGGGGGAAAAATCTTATACCAAAAAAGGAATACATCCTCAATGCGATATGCATATTTGCTCGGTAGTGCCACCTCCAGTCCTTGGATCCTTACTACTTATGGCGTTTCAATATCGGCAGCAAGTGTGAAGGTGCCGCCGTTGCGGAAATCTGATTTGACCCCTCTGGAAATCTCCATCTCCAAGACAAAACATGTCGTAGAGATTTCCCCGTGAGTATAAACTAAACGTTTGTTCTTGCGATTTTATTGCGGAAAAGAATTACTTCAATTTTTTACCCCTTGGAAGTTGTGTGCCGAGTGCGGAACATCTAAACCAAGTACAAGCACATCCAAACGAAACTGATAATTTTGAAGAATATCCTACTCCTTTAAGCGTTACGATTTTAACATACTGATAATTTTCAATTCTTGGATCTTTGTGAAATCTAATTTCCCCTAAACCGTTACTACATAATATGTATGTACATAATATATCCCTCAATTATCAAACCGGCAGTAAACTATTTATTTGTCAGCAGTCAGCAGCTACCATAGAAACTTTCTGGTTGTTCCGAGTGGAATCTTTCATTCAAACTCGACTGGAGAAAAGCTAGTAAAAGTGCAGACACTTCAGACTATTTAAATTTTTAAAAAATGAGTTAATTTCACTGTAAATAAAATTGCCCTTAGGTAGGTGGCGCTTCATGATTTAAGTTATACCTATATTTTAAATTATTATTATCCTTCATTTACGTTGAGATGCCACTGTGCCGTACCTCAAAAATGAGATTGACGATAGTCTGTTGCAATTGTTACGAAAAAAAATCTTCAAACGAATAATTATTAATACCTAATAAAGCCATTTGGGCAAAAGCAAAGACAAAAGACAAGTGCTTCAATGTAAATGTAAAGCATAAATGAATGAATTCGTACAAATTAAAATAAAATCAGAAAGAGCATAAACGAAGATTAGTGGGAACAGGAGCAATTCAAGGTTTTATTAGTGCCCGAGTGCCAAAACCCGTCTGAAGAGAGACATCCGAGACTGTCCGAGCAAGCTCAGCTCACAATTATTGAAGCACGAACAAATCAGTGACAATAATAATAACTAATGGTTACTGTTACTAGTCGATATGAGCACCATCTCACAAAATGTACGTATACATATTGTATGTATTCATAATGTATATACCTATGTAAACATATGTTAATATGAATATTGAACGCATATGCTGGCCTGCTATATAGCTTTTTTTCGCAAGTTTTTGTGCAGTCGGCTAGATTGCAGTTTAGTTAACCGACTGAAGTCGACTACTTTTAGCCGACTGAGAGGTCCGGTCGGCTAGTTTGGACTGGGAGTCGGCCGGGAGAGTCGGCTAGCTTGGACCGGGAGTTGGCTAGTTTTAGCCGACTGAGAGGTCAGCTAGCTTGTAGTACTCTTTCATTCAATATTATGATCAGCAATCAGCAAACCCAGAAATCATAATATACATTATATAAAAAATGTAAATCACAAAATCACTCTCCTTGTTAGTTTTTGGCAACAAATTATGATATTCACCAACTTCATATTATTATCATGGATAATTAGATTATTTTTTATACATTATAATAGATTGTATAAGTATTATTTATTTATCTTTGAAGTGGAAGCTGTGGGAAGTGGACCTAAACAATAACTATTACACTCACCCCTCACCTGTCATACACTAGGATAGTAAAAGCAATCAATCAAAAGTAATTAGACTTACTAATAATCATCAATTTGCATTAAACATACTTACGTAGAGTGTACATAATGAACACAATGTAAAGTTAATGGATGTAGTATATTCTACGCGATTCTACGTAGATTTAACATTATTTTACTGGACTCAAGCAATTATAGTAGGTATTGCACTTGACTTCAAAATCAGCGAATCAGCCTTCCTTGTTTATATTTTTATATATTATATTGTACATACATAAGCATTATTTTTATTTAAATATTTTTTACACACGTAAAAGATTATGGGGTCTCACTTTCGTTTTTTTGTCACTAGAATACGCACCAAATTCTTCGAAGTACATCGAAGTAACTACTTATTCGCAGCTACATCAGTTTAAGGAGCTACATTTGTAAACAAGGTTTGATATTCATATTCCAAAATACTATACATTTCATGAAATGGAGAACGAGGTATCGCATGCTTTAAAATCTTGTATGCCATTTCCGCTAAAAGTTCGGGAGTATGTCCAGCATGTAATTTAGAATCCAGTCCACGCGAATGTATTTCTCTAGCAGCAAGCCAAAGCTCGAAAATTAACTCTCCTAAATGGAATAAATAAATAGCGTGAAAAAACAACAAATTTTCACTATGCAAACAAATTTTTGTTAAACGAATGCATTTTTAGAATTTTTACATGAGACCACCTGTATTAAAATTAAAACATTATTGGTAAAATTATATCCGTACCTTTACACTGATAAATTCCAGGGTAAATGATGTCAAAAATGTACAACGTTTGACAACACATGGCGTATTTGCGAAGGAGCTGAGTCTCTGACAGTGCTTCAATACCTCCTGACTGTCGTCCATAGGTCAGCGACAGGTATAGTTTCACTTGGCCAAACACAGAGTGATTAGGGTGAAGAATCTTCCCGGTGTCAAATTCTTGAAGCCATTGTTCAAGTGAATCAATATCATTCATATTGAGTGGCTGCCGTTTTCGGATCGAATCTACAATTGCATATTCTGCCTCCCCATCATTTGTACAGTATGTGGTAGATAAGTATGTCTCTAGCTCAGATGGATCTTGACATCTTCTGCATGCACACGTGAACTGCCAATTATTTTGCATGGTAGCATGTCTTTCCCTAGTATTGTTCAATAAGCTCAGGTACGTAGTTGTAATAATTTCACCGGCTTTAATTTTCACCGCTGCTTTTACCACCATTCGACCTTCTCTGTCGGTGTCAAAATTTCGATCTGTATTTGTTTGACAACTATGAGCCATTAAAGACGCGAAAAAATACAGTCCTTCAAACCCAAACGAATGTTTTAAATGACTGTACGCGTTTGTTCTCAAAACTCCGTAGCAGTGCCTCGCAGCTGCTAGGATTGAAAATTTTGAATCTAATGGCAAGTTAGTAGCAAGATGCGATGATTCGATTCCAAAATCACTCCACGTTAGCTTTTGGAAAATGTTGTCAAAATGTTCCCAAGTTTTCATTTTGGTGAAAACTTCTAACTTTGATTCCAGGTTGCATATTTGATTCCATTGCAATGGGTTCTTTTTTCTTGTCAAGAGACACCGGATGATTGATATTAAATTACAGTAGATCTGCACGTTCAATTTTTCCAAGTCCCCAGGCACTATTTTCAAAATGTTGCATTCTTCTTCCACATGAAATGCATGTGTCTTACAATCTTCACTGCAGAATAAACTACAACAACATGCTTCACAAGTAATGGGTTTATCATATTTTTCGAAAGCTTGAAAGCACACACAGCAAACGCATGTTGAAGTTGTGTTAATGTCATCCCGAATATTTAGGTCAATGCAAGGACCACGTATGATTGGAGGTTCATCAACAATCAGAGCACCTGGATTAATGTCCGCTGTCGCTACTAAATGCCTTCCAATAACTGAATCAAAAGCGAGTTTGAATTTCTTATCGCAAGGACGCGTAGCTGTTTTGCCTATTACTTTGATAGAAGCCATGATGTTCACAGTACCTCCTTATTTTCACTGCAAAGTAGAACGCTCGCGATTATTATTACCTAATTAGTAGGCACAGACTAACTAACTGTGAGGCTCCAGTTATCATTATTTTGTACTGTAAGGTTATACACATATACAAGTAAGATAACACCAACCATTTCAACAGCACAAAGAACAAACGTGACATAAAAAATCCCAGCTTTCAAACTTGCATTAAGGGTGGCTGAGCTGGGAAAAACGGAAGCGACACGAAATCAGGTGGAACTGGTCGGTCGATGGTAATATTCCGTTGTCTGAGCACGCTGAGACTGTATTCGGTGACAAGGTGACAGTTAGCTACTTTGAGGACCTCTAAATGCTTACAATACTCTGAAATGGCTCTAATTCCCTGGTCTGTAACATTCATACACGCACGAATATCAAAGTACTTCAAATGACGACAATTGCGGGCGACAGTCACTACAGTGGAGTCATTGACTGAAGGAAGACGACCTATCTGGAATCTTGTTAGTCTTGGAAAAGCTTGGGTAAATTGAGTGATTTGTTTGCTACAAAGGGAGGCGCAAGAAGACAAATCAACTTCTTGCAATTTCTTCAGGTGAGCAATAAGAGTATCAATGGCTCCTCTCCAAACCCAAGGGCATCCTGGAAGGAAGAGTGTTTTTAGAAATTTACAATTAACGGCTAATGATAATAAACACGAACCGTTGAGATCGGCACAACCGCTTAAGTCAATGTACACCATTTGTTTGTTTGCACGAAACACTCTGGAAAGTTCAGCATCTCTAATCCATCTCGCATCCGGTACCAGTAAATGTCTCAAACTTTTGCAATTGTAAGTTACAGCTTGGAAAGCAGTAATCGAAAAGTCAGCATGAACGTCGGAAAAGTCTAGACACTTCATCTGAGCCCAGTAAGCATCGATCATTTTCATGCAGGATCGTGAGACACTCCGAAGATTGAACAAATCCTCCCAAGACAAAGTCGGTAGGACATGGATAAATAAAATATCCTCCCATGTCAGATCGGAAAAGGTTACAGTTGACAGCTCTTCTCGCTCCTCATCAGAGTTATCCCCAACTGATCCTCCTTCCATACCTGCGATTGATCCAATCCCCCGGAGTCTACACAATTACATAACAATTTTCTGGTTATGAAACTGCGGCAGGCTCACGATGTTCTAAAACTTTCCTGTTCAAAGTTATTACAAACACACAAAATTCTAACTGTAATACAATTAGAACTGTAAGTGTGGAACAATGGAAGCTTACATTAACTGAACTCAAACTCAACTAGCCATTAACCACAGTCAAAACAGCTTGTAACAAAGAAGCACGCAATGTTTCAGTAACTACACTGATAGAAAGGATCAGATATACATATATATATATACATAGAACAGTCTCAAGTCTCAATTAGTCCGAAATACATATATACTCCTTCGACAGAACATATTATTTTTGCTCACTCGTTATTTTCGCATACCTCACTTGTTATTTTGTTCAATTACTTAACTGACCAAAGTCCAATGTCCAGCTAGCAGCAAGGACAATGGATTATACGGTATATAAACAAACAAAAAACGCTTCATTCTTCAGTATACCGTTAAGAGCTTAAGACTGATACGCCTTTTGTTTTCATTCAACAGAATTAATGCAGCTGTTAACCTAAACTCGTTCGCTGTTCCAGTGAAGTGCCGACTTAATTTATCGAAAACTTCCTTCTCACATTCTACTCCAGTCTCCCTTTTAGTCGAAAATATTTTATTTGGTTTCATGAGTTTAATATTTACAATTAATTCAATATTCTACAAACGCACGGGTTACTCTCATACAACAGTAACAGACTTTAGGTATATATACCTGCAACTACAGCTTACAAATTATGACACAACAAATGAAGCTGTACTATGACACAACGGGCACAACCAAATCGTAGTTCAAATTAAGTCGCAACTCACAATAACTTAGTAGAAATATCCCAATATGAGGAGGATATCAATTAGGACTAGGACATTTATCAATTATCTCTTCTCGGTTGCTTGCAATTGCAATGTTCGTTGTCTCCGCCTGGTTGTTCTGCAAATTATTTCCCCGTAATTATTATCCAATTAACTTCAATTTTTAAGCATACCAGAAGCTCGCACTGTCTTTGCACACTTTTCGTTGTCCTGATCCTGATCCTGACCTGAGATGCTCAAGCTGGCTTGCTGATCGTCGGCTAAAACAAGCTGGCTATAGAGAGAAACGTCTTCTGATATTTTGTTTGTTTTTACTTTACTTTCAATTCAAAATCAAAATCCCTCCTGCAAGTAACTCTCTTGCTGAACAGCTGAACTATAAAAAAAACACGGCAAAAGCCTGTGGAGTGTGAGGACGCCCGTATGTGTATATACATAATACATAATAACACCCTGGTTTATACATGCTCAAAGGATTCTCATGCACACATAGAATCTCATTCACCGTTTCAAGGTATTAGGCCTTCCACATAATCTGAGGCTCAAATCAGGACTATTTATCCCCCCCCCCCGAAATTTGTTGAGGTTACCCTAAACGCTTTAAGGTACTATATGACTATCTAGAAGCTTTCTGCGACAGTATTCTATTCGTTGAGCAAAAAATTATAGGGATGCAAACGCATTCACGCCCAATTTACAGAAAAATGTTCCTAGGGTAATAATTGTGCGGTGGATAGGGAAAAAAATTATACAACATTTCAAGGAAAATCATATCAGGGCTAAAAAATTGTGCGACAAATTTTCCGGGTAATTG
>JAQGBT010004429.1:0-16582 GCA_034698585.1 Disparrhopalites patrizii
GAAATAAATGATTAAAATAACCAAGAAATAAATGATTAAAATAACCAAGAAATAAATGATTAAAATAACCAAGAAATCAATGATTAAAATAACCAAGAAATCAATGATTAAGATAGCCAAAAAATAAATGATTAAAATAACCAAGAAATAAGTGAGAGGAACGGGCAAGAAATAAGTTAGAAAAACGAGAAAACAGAGAAAGTGAAAAGCAAAGAGACAATTGGAGAAGAAATAGTGAGAGAAAAAGCGAGAACAAATTGTACGGAGAGAGGAAAAAGTGCAAGAGATAAGTAAGGAAAAGTAATAATCAAAATAGCAGCGAGACATAAAGATAAAAGGACAAGAGCAAAGTAAAATAAAAACTACGGGAAGGAACTAAAAATAAAAATAAAACAGCAAAAGGGAGACAAAAGTGGAAAGACAGAGAGAGAAATGAACAGAAGAAAACCTGAGAAAGATAAAATGGAAGGGCAAATCGAAATGAGAGAGACAACTGGAAGAAAATGGTGAAAGAGAAAGGAGAAAGCCCGTGAAAAATATAAATAAGTCAAATCGAAACGGAGACAGAATTGAGCAAGACAAACTAAAGTAAGGATAGAGGCTGAAAGAATTTTGGACATACAAAACCTATAGAATCTTAATTAAGAATTTTGTATCAAAAGGAAGGCTAAAAAAGGAAAGTCTAAATAAAATAAGAGTATCAAGAAAAAAGGCAATATAACAAATTGAGGGAGAAAAGCTAAAAAACTTAAAATCGACCTGCATCAATATAAAACAAAATGATCCACAATGCAGGAGAAAGGAAAAGGAGGAGAGTTTAGAACAAAATACATACAAAAGGATTGAGGACAGGGTAGAAAAAAAGGGGAAATCACCAAGAGAGATGTAAAGGGTGTGCATAAAGGCGTAAAACGCTCTGACACTCCTGCCAACGACCCAAACCGCCTCAAAGAATCTAAGCCCAAAAGAAGCCAAAGGAGCTTGAAAGAACCTCTTTTACGGAAGAAAATACAGAGGGAGAGAGAGAGAAAGAGAAAGAAAGGAAGGAGAAGGGAAAAAGTAATAAAAATTTATGATAGCAAAAGCTTTTTTTCTACACAAACACCCGAGTTTTTCTTTTTAGCCGGAGGTTACGACCTAAATAATAGCTACGTGTACTTGTTCACTTTGGAAAAAAAATATTTTCTTTTTCTAACCCACAATGTATGTATTTTCCCTAGTCAAAAGGGTATGTATGGCAGGTACCAAAAAAAAAGGGATCTCTACGTGCACTTTTTTTTACTGTAGGACAAATGTTATTTGCTATAATCCTTTGTCCCAATTTTTTTCTATGTGGTTACCATAATATAGTAGTAACGTTTGCCATAACAAAATATTTTCTTGCCTTAAGTGCAATATTTTATATTTGGACGTCTTTTATTTCACTTTTCCCTTAGATTTTCTATACGTTAATAATTTTTGCAAACAAAATATATTTAGTTTCATATTTTACCGCCAAATGTTCTCTGGAATTCTGGCGACGTGATTTGCACCATATAATTTTGCAATATAACTTTTCTGGGCAATATTTTTTTCGCAGTTTAACCTACAAACTGTTTTGAACTTTCCCGCCAAAGATATATGCTCCCAAAATAAATTACTCTATTGATATTTTTCGTTTTAAAAAGGATTATTTCTTTGTTTCTTTTGCGCAATTGTTTTCTCTATCAATTATCTTTTCCACGCAGATTTGCAAATTTTATGTTTAAATTCGCCCGGGAATGTTTAAATATATCTCAAAAAATTTCCCAACGACGTTTTCCTTCTGGTTTATGCGTTTTTAATTATTTTCAAATAATTGATGCTAGCACTATTTATTTTGTCGTCTAATTTTTTTCTGAAAATTTGCTGTAGGGAAATACTACAATTTCGCAAATCTATGACGGCAATTTTGAACGACAATAAAAAAAAATTCACCTCCTTCTATTGCTTTGTCCTTGCCTCATTCTTCTCTCTAGTATTGAAGGTGCTTGTGAGGAGAAAGTTTTTGTCGAGGACTTAATCGCCTCTATTCTGCATGGAATAAAGGCATGCTTTTGCTACTTCAACGTTCGCCATTTGCCGCCAAAAGCCATTCAAGTGGAAGTCAATGTGTAATGTATGGCTGAATTCTTTGCTTGTATACATGTACATATTAGTGTCCAAATATAGATGTGGCTATACATATAAATAATATATGTACATTCAGTATCACCAATACATTTTAGACTTTGTTTCATACCCTTGGATATTAGTTTTTCCTTTGTAATTCTCTGTCGGTATAGGTTACTATCTCAAAAGAAAGGAATAAAAAAATGGATGGAATTACCCCAAAAGTTCCCCATTTTTGGAAGTATGCAATAATAACAGTAATAATGGTATTATTCCCCTTTATAGAAACAGTATCCTCAATTTCTGTTTGATTTCTTTCTAGCATAAACAGCACAATCTCCCTTGCCATTTGTTTTTCCTTGCATTTTATTTTTCTCCCGATGCCCGTCTTTATTTCTTTCTCTTTTGCATAGTTTTGCTCTGTTGTTTCTATTTCTATCTTTTTCCGTTTGTTTGGCGATCTGGACTCCTTTTATTTATATTTTTGCCACCTCTGTTATATTCGTCGCTCGGCTTTTAGCAAGTCTTGTCATGCTTTCTCTGGTGTTATTGTGTTTTCTGTTTTGGTTTTCTTGCGTTATGTTCCGCTTTCCTTTGCTATTTTTTGCTTTCTGTTGCTATTTGTTTTGCTTTCGCTCTCCTTTATTGCAGTTCTTCGGCAAACGTTTGCTTTTCCTAAATGTTTTATTTATTTTTTAGGACATTTGCTCTTTCTCTCGGATTTTTTTTTAATTTTCACTGGTCAGATTGTTTTCTGGTGTATTTTCCGATATTTTCACTAGTCAGTTTGTGCTTTCTCTTGTTTGTTTTATTTTCACTCGCCATTTTGTGCTTTTTTTGCTAGTTTTATTTTCACTCGCTATTTTGTGCTTTCTCTTGCTTGTTTAATTTTCACTCACCATTTTGTGTGTCTCTTACTTGATTTGTTTTTATTGGCTATTTTTTGTATTCTCTTGTTTGTTTTATTTTCAATGATCATTTTGTGCTTTCTCGTGCTTGTTTTATCTTCACTGGAAATTCTGTGCTCTCTTAGCTTTTCGTTGACTTTCTGATGCAATTTGTCCTTTCTTTCGGGTTTTAATTTTAATTTCACTGGCTACTTTGCTTTCGCTCGGAATTTCCTTTATCTGTACCTGCCACTTTGTTTGTCAGGCTTTCTTGATTTTTTACTGGCTATTTTGTTCTTTCGCTAGCTGTTTAATTTGTTTTGACTGGACATGTTTTGTTTTCTCACGCTTCCTCTTTTTTGCTTCGGCAATTTGTTTGATGTCTCCAGCTTTGTATGTACTTTCTCTGGCCATTGTGAATATTCTCGCTTTGTAAATTACCTTATACGTTCCTTCGGCTTTCCCCCGCTTTGTCATTATCTATTGCTAACCATTTTGTTGATTTTATTCCCATTTTATTTATACTCTCTCCGTATTTATTTTGCCGGGTAGGCGTAATTTTTTCGTATTTGCAGCCTCCTGGTTTGCTATATTTCTCCTGTTTTCTTCATTTCAATCTCTTTTCAATTATTTTGCTGATGTCCAGCCAGCGTTGGTTTACTTTTATTGGTTTCTTGTATTGCACACTTTCGTGTAATGTCCATTTCTCTTTTCTTTTATTTTCCCTCCCCCGTACATTCTTATTTCTCGGTAGTCGCTCAACGTTTATAACCGGAGAAATTCGGAGATGTTCCTCCCTTCTCTATAATATCTCTTTGTCTCACCCACGCTTTCCCCTGCTCTCTTTGTCCTGCCTTCTCTTCGGGATCATGAAGGAATAAAATCCCATAAATTTGTAACATACGGCAGGAGGATAAACAAAAGCGGATGAATTATGAGGAGTGTGTGGGAGAATTTTGGGAGGGAGAGAGAAAGTGCGGAGGAGAAAGTACGAAAAACCAAATTGGAATTGGCTCACTGCAGAAAGGCCAGGATCCTGGATCTGCCCTCATTATTCCCGACATAATAGCCCAGAATCCCCAAGAAAAAAAGCGGAGGAAATGGTGATGGAAACGTGCCAATGCCCAAATTATTGGAAAGCTATTAGAATATTCCTATATACACATGAAAAATTTCCCCGGTGGATTCACTTGAAATATTTCCCACTAAACATCCCTTCGATAAAAATATTTTAACATTCAAATGAAATTAAATGTATACACAAATGCCAAGATGCATATAATCCTATTTAATTTTAAAGTAGACATAGATACATACAATTATACATACATTTAAATCCGCAAAAATTTTTAACCTAAACAAACGTAGTTGGGCAATTAATTAGTGGATAGAAACAAATTGTGATGAAAGAACACGGCCCAGAAATAAACAGCTTCAAAGAGAAAGCCAGTGAATATCAAAGGGATGTTTTACAATAAAGTTTAGCCGTACAAAAATACGTTCTAACAAAATATGTAGAGAAAGGTCCAGGGAAAACATATCAAGAAGAGAAAGTTTTACTTTCTCCGTTTGATCTCACTGACTCGGAAGAGTGAATGCGGAAGCTAATAGAACGCTACAGAAAATTAAATTACGACACAGTTTCCGTATTTAGTTTGCTAATTAAATTGACTTATACAAATGCCTGCTTTATGCAATTTTTATTCATCTTTTGCGTTCCATTTTTTTATGAAACCTTCAACAACGCATTAAATAATGAAGATAAAACTTTGCTTAGTTCTGAGCAAAAATATATGTTAGAGGATTTTAACGCCATTGATCATGAAGTACATAAAACACTCGTTGACGCCTCAATTAAACAAAAGAGGTCCGTTGTAAAAGCAAAACACATTCAATCTCATACGGGGAGTAATCAACCAAATGCTTGCATTTTAAAATGATTTTTAATTAAAGGGTCAAAGGTCATGAACAACACTAGACATAATCTTGGTGTTTATTTTGCTCGGATAAAACGCCTACACATTTTTGTGTTTGTCCTTTTTTGGTAATCGATTGACAGCTTTCTACGGTTCTTCTATGGTGACAGATTTTTTTAAAATGTTTTGAATTTTCCCGCTGATATGGATGTTACATTTTAATGTGGAAGCTGTACAAATATTTCTTCGTGGATCCCTACAGCGTATTTTCTCTTTCAAAATATGTCTAATCACCACCAGCAGCGCTCCGAGCAGAGAAAAAAGAACGGGGGAAAATGACAACTTTCACCTCCAACACTTGTTAGGCCAAAAATTATACACCCAAAGCCCATTGGTTAGGCAGGAAATATGGGAGAAATAGATGTAGATAGAATGTAAATACTTAATGGCGTTACATAATTCCTGACATAATGTAATCTACCCCTGAATATGTTATTTTTTCTGTTGAGAGGCACAAATGTTGTTTTTTTTGTATTATATCAAAATGAAAGTGGGAGGGTGGATAAAATAATAAATGTATATGTGTGTGCGTATTTTACAAAAGCAAAAGTGGAGCTGGAGAATATGAGCTAAGATTCAAGACTTGATAAATACTGGAGAAACAGTCTGGCTCTGCCTGCCGTTTTATTTATAATCCAATGAAAGTCTCTTGACGGCTGGGGATAAAAATTCCTTCGTGACCATTTAAACAGGATTGCATGCAGAATGGGATAAAATGTAGCTTTGCCTTTTTCTCTCTCTCATTTTCTCACTTCGGCTTTCTCTCGTTATCCCTTTTTTCTCCTTCTTTGTATCACTTTCTCTCTGAACTTCTCTGCTATTCCACATTTCTGTTTTCTCTATTCATCTAAATTTCTCTTTCTATTTCTGCCTTTTCTCTAAACGTTTTCATCATCTCTCTTTCTTTGTTTTATCTTTCACCTTCGTTTTCTATTTTCTGTTTCTCTCATTTTTTTGTCCCATTATTCTTCCTTTTTTTTCCGCTTTATTCATTATGAATACATTTTTCTTCTCTTTTTTCCACTTTTTTCATTATAAATACATTTTTCTCTCTTCATTTTTTATTTTATTTTTTGGCTCTTCATTTTTTCTTTTCTTTTCAGCCTTTTTATTTTTTCTTTTCTTTTCTGCCTATTCTTTTTTTATTTTATTTTCTGCCTATTCATTTTTTCTTTTATTTTCTGTCTCTTCATTTTTACTTTTATTTTCTGCCTATTCATTTTTTCTTTTATTTTCTGTCTCTTCATTTTTACTTTTATTTTCTGCCTATTCATTTTTTTTTATTTTCCGCTTATTCATTTTTTCTTTTCTTTTCTGTCTCTTCATTTTTTCTTTTCATTTCTGCCTCTTCAGTTTTTCTTTTCTTTTCTGTCTCTTCATTTTTTCTTTTCTTTTCTGCCTCTTCAGTTTTTCTTTTCTTTTCTGTCTCTTCATTTTTTTCTTTTATTTTCTGTCTCTTCATTTTTTCTTTTATTTTCTATCTCTTCAGTTTTTCTTTTATTTTCTGTCTCTTCACTTTTTTTTACTTTCTCCCGCTTTCGTTTAATTTTTTCTTTCTTACTTTTTTTTTTACTTTCACTCGTTTTCGTTTAATTTCGTCTTTCTTCATTTTTTTTGCTTTCTCTCATTTTCCTTTAATTTTCGTTCTTTATTATTTTTTACTTTCTGTTTATTTCGTTTAATTTTCTTTCTCTATTTTTTTTACTTTCTCTTGTTTTCGTTTAATTTTCTCTTTCTTTATTTTTTTTTACTTTCTCTCGAGTATGTCACTATGACTTTATCACTCTATTTTATCTTTCGTTTCTGTCTGATTTTAGATTTCTATTCTTGATCTCTGACTTTATCATTTGTTGTTCTAAATTTTTATTTTATCTCTCACTTTGTCAGTTATTCTGTTTTATCTCTCACTTCGTTTGCTTCACTTTCTTTTTATTTCAAGTTCCTACTCTTTGCCACTATCCTTAATATTTCTTGTTCTCTTCTTCCATCGCTCCTTTCTTTCTACCGCTTGTGCTTTGTCTCTTTATTTTTAGTATAGCAAATTTCATATTCTTAATATGCCTTCCCTTTTGGATAAAAGGTTATATGTTATAGCCAATGAAAATACACAAAAAAAAACTTTTGGGTCTTAGACACGTCTTTTGAGCAACGTATAAACTTAAACCGTTTATAAAACCTCGGGAAAAAAGCAATGAGACTGATTTATATACGGAGAAAAAAAAAGTTTGTATACCCATATTCGTCCATATAGCTTTCAACTCCCAACCAAAACTCCTTTTGGCCAAAGAGAGAGAGAGAGAGAAGAGAAAAAAACAGAGTATTTTTTATGTGCTTTCCCTTTATGTTGAGATTATTACCACTGCAACTTTTACCATGGGACTTTCCTAGTGCTCCAGATAGACATTTTTTTCCTTGGATTTAGATGGACTTTCTCCTTTGTGGAAGATGTTTTTTCTATATTTGAGAGGCTGCATTCCTTCTGTATACGACTGCAATTTCCACATTTTGTGTGAAAGGACCCTATTTGTAAGGAAGGGAAAGTCTATTTGTGGGAAAGGACTTTCTCCGTAAATGGAAGCACTTTCCCCATGTGTATTTGTTTGCTTTGCTTTTACGAAGCAAGTATTAGCTAGGCACGAAATACAAATTTTCTACGTTCAGCATTCAGTTTTTTCATCTTCGAATCGAAACCATGCTTTGCTGGTTCTGATTTTTATTTGAAATAGCATCTCAATACATATTCATCTCAGCACTTGGAAGCTTACGGGAGGCGGAAATTTGAAAAAAACATACATATAATATAAAAATAACCCTTTTTCATCATTAATTTCACGCTGGATTACACGAAATTTTCTCCGATCTTTGTTCTACCAAACATATATTTTGTAAAGTTTATACGCCATTCAATTCAATTCTATCTAAATAATAGAATAACAAAGAATAAAGGTTAGAAAAAAAGATCTATATTGTTCTAAAATTGACTAATTTTCATGAGTTTACATTTTGAATCTTGATTTTAAATTTCTGAATTTCTAAGACTTTCTCCACAATTCCGCCTGACTTTCTCCAATGACTTTACAATGACTTTCATAATCAAATAAATCTTTACATGAAATGATACAAACGCAAATCTTTGGCTTAGATAGTACAAGATTTGATAGTGAATATTTGCTGACAACTTAATTTTGGATTACCACTCAGGTTAAACAACATTTGTTAAATAGCACTAGCCCATCGCCCATTCTCCAATTATAAAGGCCTGTACAAACCCCGTATAAATCCGTCTATTGAATCCCTTCCTTATAACATGACTTGCCTATACAACCCAAAGCAATGTACACGAAGTGTATTTACTTGAATTTATTTTTGTAGCTCGTAACTTCCAGATCTTATAGCGTCCAAATGAACTATGTTTACTTAATAATACGAATCGCAGTAATAGGTACAGCATTTGGTATTATTTACTTCGTATAAATAGAACCATTGCTGGACCTTTGAGAAATACACTTGGAAAAGGTACCTATTGAAACTGTACCGCATGTAATGCCCGGTTTTTATGGGATTTATATTGCTTCGTACAAGCAGTAAAATTTTTGGAGAAAGTTTGTTTCTCTCCCGTGAAAGAACTTACGTCTTTTTTGGGGGTGCTGTAAAAAAGAACAACTTTTACTTCATGGAGTCCAAGCAGGATCTGGACGTGTGTATTGTGGGATTAAGCAGACGTGAAGAGAGGCAGGAGAAAGCAAGACGGGGAATGTACGGCGAGAGAGAGAAAGAGAGTGAGAAAGCGAGAGAGAAAGCGAGAGAAAGAGAGAAAAGGAGAGAGAAAGGGAGAAAAGGAGAGAGAAAGCAAGAAAAGGAGAGAGAAAGAAAGAAAAGGAGAGAGAAAGAGAGACAAGGAGAGAGAATGAGAGACAAGGAGAGAGAAAGAGAGACAAGGAGAGAGAAAGAGAGACAAGGAGAGAGAAAGAGAGACAAGGAGGGAGAAAGAGAGACAAGGAGAGAGAAACAGAGAGAAAGAAAAAGAAAGAGAGAAAGAGAGAAAAAGAGAGAAAGAGAGAAAAAGAGAGAAAAAGAGAGAAAAAGAGAGAAAGAGAGAAAAAGAGAGAGAAAGAGAGAGAAAGAGAGAGAGAGAGAGGGAAAGAGAGAGAAATAAAAAGGAGAGACGGAGAAATGTCAATATGATTTACCAAACGGAGGCTCTATTCAGGGGATAAAGTTGTGTTTTATTTACAGCTTTTGATGATACATGAGGAATCATGTGGAGCCATTAGTCATTATTAGGCCGAGTTTTCTCCCAGCTTTTTGAAAAGACTTTCAGACTTTCTTAGAAATTTTGGTCGTTTCCCCCTACATTTCTTTAAGAAATTCCGTCTGGCTTCGGGTTAATTCCCGGACTTTCCCCATTTTGCACAACTTGAGCCATTATTTCCTTCCTGAACCCAATTTCGCCTGACATTTGGTCTATTGACACCGTTTTTGCCAATATTGCTTGATTTTGAATTCTTGGCGCCCAAAAACTTAATAAATCCGAGAATGTTTACTGCATCTAGCATTTAATAAAAGCGAAACACGTGGAAAAATCTGGAAATAATAATCATTATCGCCCTCCAAAGAAGGTTAATTATTTTTCGAGTGAAATTTCAATTTGTCCTACACCGTATATTTATTGTAGCGTTTAAGTAAATAAGAACCAGGGAGAAAAATTGTAGGATTTTTATTTTGGGCAAATCTAATGGGAAGGAAATTGGAAGGAGAAATGCACTCAATTCTAAAAAAAAAAGGGGACTCTTACCCCATAATTATGTACCTTGTTTATTCGACAATGAAAGGAATGTGGAAAGGACCACATAATTTTTTGATGCATATAATAGCAGAAGAATTTATTTGCCTTCACGCAATCTCAACCCGAGAATGTGAAGGGGGTTATTAGCCGAGATTTTTCCCTCATGTTTCCTCCCACACGAGGCACAGAACCCCGGGGATTTTTTCTTTGAGTGTGTATAGTCCCGTAAGAAAAAAAATTAAAAGAGAAAATAGCCTGTTAGAAAGCCATTGAGAAAAATCTTGGCTTAAAGAAATGGACAAGGTCCCACTTACGCCACTATTTACTGTTAGGACTATTAGTAGAATCATTTGCTGGACATGGAATGTGCTCCAAATTTTTTTTTTATATTCTTCTGGAGGACTCCTTGTAGGAACTTTCACTTGGCCAAATCCGTCCAGGATATTTAACGGCTCCTTCGTTTTGGGAGTTGGAACGTTTACGGTAATAATGATGGTGATGATAGTAATAATGTGGGAAGAAAGAGAGACACAAGAGGTGGAGACAACGGTGCGGAAAATGTCATTGGGGAAGCTCTTATAAATTTGCTTCCTTTCTCCGTTTTTCCTTCTTTCCTTTCTTCGTCCCTTCTGGCTAGCTCTTTTGTCTTTTATCTTTCGGTCTAATTCTCTCTCCATATCATTCTTCGGTCTTCTTTTTGCATGTTCGCTCTTTGTCTTTTTCATCTCGCTTTTTCTTCTGCGTTTTCTCTCCTTGTGTTTTGCATCTCGCTTTTTCTCCTGCGTTTTCTCTCGTAATATGCTGCGTTTTCTCTCTTAATCTGCTGCGTTTTCTCTCGTAATCTGCTGCGTTTTCTCTCGTAATCTGCTGCGTTTTCTCTCTTATTCTTCTGCTTACTCACTTATTCGTCTGTTTTTTCGGTTTTTTTCTGCCTGTTTTATTTATCTCTCATCTCTGCTTATTTGGCTCTCTCTTTTTTGTCCCTCGCTCGTTTTTCTTAGTCCTTTTATTTCTCTTTTCTGTTTTTTCTCTCTTTGTGGGGTTTTTCCCCGTCAATTGTCTCGGTCCTCTTTCTCTTTCCGTTTTTCTCCCTCTTTTGTATCTTTGTCTCTCTCTTCTTGTTTCTTCTTTTATTCCTGACCTTTATCTATCCTGATTTTTTGTCTAAATTTATTGCTTCTACTCAATCTTTCCAATTTTATTAACTTCTTTTTTGTTTACTTTTTGCTTTGTCTATTTTTATTTCCGTTTTCCTCTTTTTGTTTTTATTAGCTCCTTTTTTGTTTACTTTTTGCTTTGTCTATTTTTATTTCCGTTTTTCTCTTTTTGTTTTTATTAGCTGCTTTTTTGTTTACTTTTTGCTTTGTCTATTTTTATGTCCGTTTTTCTCTTTTTATTTTTATTTCCTTTTTGTTTTTTCTCTTTTTATTTCCGTTTTTCTCTTTTTATTTTTATTTCCTTTGTGCTTTTTCCATTCTTTCTTTCTTCTTTTGTTTACTTTGTTCTCTTTATCGTTCTATTATTATTATTATTTCTTTCTTATTTTGTTGCTTCCTTTTTCTCCAATTGTTTCTTTCTTTTTTCTCTGTCTGTTTTAATTGTTTTTGTTTCATTTGCTTTTTTTTTGCTTCCTTGTCCCCATTTCTATTTGTAATGCCATTATGCTGCTCTTTTTCCGTCTTTCTCTTACTATTTGTATTTACTTATTTGATTCCTTTTTTCACAATTTTGACAAATCTCTTTTTGTGTATACTGTGTTAATTATATTTAGTACAGTTTTTGTTCTATTCTTTTTCTTTCTTTTAATTATTGCATTTGTTTCCTTCCTTTTCTCCGTGTTTTAATTTCCTCCTTCGTTTTTCCACTTGTGTTCTCTTTCTCTCGCTTTATTTCACACCCTTTGATTCCCTTCCTTCGTATGCATTCCGTATCTACTTCCTGATTGTCTCTGTTCATTCCCTGATTTCTCTCTGACTTTCCCCATGTGCTCGAATCTCTCAGTTTTTTTCTTCCAAGGATTGGAGTCCATCGTTTCTTGTTTTGTTCTTTCACTTCTTCATGTTTTCCTCCTTTTCATTTTGTCTATCCACCCTCTTCGTTTTGTTTTGCTCTTTTCTACCGAGCTTTCTCTTTCGTTTTATCTGTCTCCTCTATTTTAGCCCATCTCACTCTTCGCCCTCATCCTTTTATCCCGCATATACTTTCCGTAGTTCCCTCTCCATAACCTCCACCGGCCTCCCCCTCTTGTCTTCATCTCCCATAAAAATTCCACCTCGAGGATTACTTGCTTTCAGCATGGAGGCATCCCGGACCCATGCTTTCATTATAGATGGCATAGGATAAAGAAAAAAAGGTCAGGAAGTGATCCGGAAAACATTGAATCTATTGCTGAAAATGATGATGATGATGCTCTAACCCTTCCCCACATCCTTCCTAATGGATTAGAGAGGAAGAGGAAGCGGTGCTTTTATGAGCTCTACCTGAGCATCATCATTCTGTGGATGATTGGTCACATTTTGTGGTCATTTCATGTACTTTCCCCCTTCGTTGCATCTTCCTCAATTCATCTTATTTTTGCCTGTAGAAAAGCAGTTCTTCCTCTCGCTCATCCCTTTTATTTCTTTTCAACAAGTTCCCATATGTTCTCTCATATGATTACGTGTTCCGTGTTCACGGTCGTTTACTTCCATTTGGGCCGGTTTCCCTTTATTTTATGTTTTTTTTCGCTCTTTTTTCCTGGATCCGCTTATTCAGATATACTCCTTTCCCTCCTTCCTATCCTTTATTTCTCCCTTGTTCTTTGTTCACGATGAGGACGTTCTTATTACGTTTTTTTATCTGCGTATTTGCAATATTACAAGGGAGCTGACAATAGACAATTGTTTGCTCAAGATAGCCGACAACTTTCTATAGTGTCTGCATATATTCAATTTAGTCCACTTTTTCTCGAAAACACTGTATTTCTGCTTTTTTTTTAACTCTCAGCAATTTCAAATAACCAGGAATCAATAATCTGCCAGTCAACATAGGATTATATACATAGGATTATTATACTTTAAATATAATTGGCGGCGCTAAAGCTTTACAATTAGTAGCTTTACCACATTTTAACACTTGAGTTTTTTGTACCTTCAATTCTTTGGAAAGGTAAGAAACGATGAATTTTCTAAGGTTTACAACCTTTTTTGCATTTTAAAAATATATTGATATTTTACAGATTTTCACTGTTTTTCACATTTATTTTTTGTATGATTCTCAGGCGATCTGCGGTAGAGGAGAGTTCTTGTTGGATGGAGGTGTAACGAGGCAATATAGACATATGTAGGTGCCTCAATTTTGCATGGACATTATCGCTTCTGCTCTATAGACCAATTTGGGAACATTTTCTCCGTCATATTAAGTTATGGCTTGAGTGAATATAATATGAATGTCTCCGGTTTATTTTCACTCTTTAGTTTTTATGGTAATCCCTCTGTTATTTTTCTCGCTGTTCGTCTCTCACTCTTTTTTTTTTGTCTCGCTCTCTCTGTTTCTCTCTTTTGGTCTCTCTCTTTTTTATCTCGCTCTCGCGCCACTTTTTTTATCTTGCTCTCTTATTCTCTATTTTGGTCGCTCACTCTTTTTCTTTATTTTCTACCTCTTTTGGTATCTCTTACTCTTTTTCATATCGCTCTCTCTCCCTTTCGGTCTTGGTCTCGCTTTTTTTCTCTTGATATTTGCACCCTTTGTCACTCATGCTTTTCTCTCTCTCTATTTTCTCGCTCTTTTGGGCTCTCACTATTTTTCTCTATTTTCTCGCTCTTTTGGGCTCTCACTATTTTTCTCTATTTTCTCGCTCTTTTGGGCTCTCACTATTTTTCTCTATTTTCTCGCTTTTTTGGGCTCTCACTATTTTTCTCTATTTTCTCGCTCTTTTGGGCTCTCACTATTTTTCTCTATTTTCTCGCTTTTTTAACCTCACTATTTTTCTCTATTTTCTCGCTCTTTTAACCTCACTATTTTTCTCTATTTTCTCGCTTTTTTGGTCTGTCGCTGGTTTTTCCTCGCTGTCTCTCTCATCTCTCACTGAAAATGAAAATACCCCAGGAAAAGCCCAAGTATTGAAAATTCTCTGCCTCTCCAAAAAACCTACAAAATGATGTGCAAAAAAAAAATGCCAAGGAAAAATATACCCTAGAATTTGTCCACCACTTTACATTCGTTCAATGATAAAACAGAGGGAAAAAAAGATTTATATCCTTTTTATGGACAACTTCCCCTCCTCCCCGTCCCCATACTTTATTCTGAAGAGGGTGGTAGAAAGGAAGAAATAGGGATTTTACCGGGTTTTATATTTTAAAAGAGAGAAAAATGAGCGTATAAATCCTACTCAATTCCGATCACATGGGAGGGAAGGTGCTAATAAAATATTAGATTATGGGTGTACTAATAGCCTCCAATTTTTTATTTGGTTCCTCTTTTCCCCTCCTCCTTCGTTTTCCCCTTCTTCCAGGGAGATGTGGAATGGGAAGAAGTTTTTCCAAATGCCCTTGGAAATTTTTTTTTCTTCTTCAAGGAAAAGAAGTGGAAAGGTGATTGATTACCTGCTGGGTGCTCCATTGAGTTTGTGGCTTCAGTGAGGATCTACTGGGAGAGTCCTGGCTAAGTTTATGGAGTGTGAGGAGGGAAAAAGGGAGAAAAAAGAAAGTCTTTCGCTTCATTTATTTTTCTAACACACATTCATTTTTTTCCTGGAGACTTTCCCTACGAAATTTTTTTTTATCCTTGCATACATCCTTTCAATGGTTTTTTTCAGAGATTGAGGTGTAGGATCTCTTGCTCAGGGCAATGTTTTAAAGGTCTGGACATTTTTTCTATTTTCCCCCCTTTTTCTTGGGATCCTCAATAGATTTATTTTCTCTTGGGGTCCTCAACATATCTTTTTTTTTCAGACTGCCTCTCACTATAGACTGACACATGCAGAAATTACACATGTATGTGATTTCCCCAAAGGATGCTTAAGGAGTTCATTGAAATGCTTTTGATATTAAATTGTATTTTTTTTGAACCTAACCCTCTTGTATCTATTGCCTTAACCCAATGCACTTTAGGCCTAGTTACAAAACATGTTCATAAACCACTTTGCTTCCGTGTTCCTCTCCAGGATTGACTGACACCTGCATTCAGAAGTGTAAAATGTGGACATAATAAATACGGCCCTCCGTGTTACATCAGCTCTGATTGAGGACCAAATAACAGGCAAATCCGACACGCAACAGTCTCCAGTGGGGTGAGTGCATTAATTATTAGTCCAACTTCTCTCCAGTGACTTCATCAACTCCCCTCGTTTGTGTGTGTACACAAAATTTAACTTCCTTTCCCTTGCACATGCAACCAATTGCATGATTGAGAATTCTCCAGAGAACAAAATGAGTGAAAAAACATTATGAATACCTGGGGGGAACAGATGAAGAAATTGAAATATGGAGAGATAGAGCAGAGAAAGAGGAAGCAAAATAAAGGAAGAGAAAAGGGAGGTAATATTGAAAATACGAGAAACAATTAGACAGAGAGAGAATACGGGAAAAAACTATGGAAAAAGAGGAAATGAGACAAAGGGGTATTTTCAAGGGGAAACAGAAAGAAATACAGAGAGACTGAGAGAGGGGCGGAGGAGAAAACCGGGTGAGACATGGACGTCGGAGAGACGCAAAGAGAAATGGGGAAAGAGGGATACATAAAGACAGAGGGGGGAAACCGGAGAGAGGGATAGAATAACAAAAGAGGAAAAGCAAGAGAGAGAAAATTAAAGAAGATACAGAGAGAAAACAAGAGACAACGAGTAGAGAGAATAAGGGGAAAATTTGCAGGGAGAGAGGGATAGAAAGAATTAGGATGGGAGAGTGAGACGGAGAGAGAGAGAGCAAATCAAGGACAGAGATAAGGAAAACAGAGAGCGAGACGGAAATCTGAAGGGAGAGAGAGACAAGAGAAACGGAAGAGTGAGTGAGAAGGACAGGGAGAATGAAAGAAGGATAAAAAGCGAGACAGCAAAAGCGAGAGAGAGAGAGAGTGAGAGGAAAAACCACAGAGAGAATAGCCAAGAGTGAGTAAGAACGAGAGAGAAAAAACCAGAGAAACAGCAAAAACAAGAGAGAAAAAGAGGAACAAAAAAGAGCGAGAGAGAAAGGAAAAACGAATGATTACGACAGAAAGAGAGAAAGACAACAAAGTGGAAACATCGAGGAAGTGAAAGGAAAACGGAGACTGAGAAAAATCGACAGAAAGGAAAGACGAGACAGCAAGAGCGATAGAGAGAAAGAAAAGACGCAAGAGAAAAAAGCGAGAGAAAGAGAGGAAAGACAAAAGAGGAAAAATGAGAGAGAGTGGGAAGACGAAAGAGAAAAAATGGGAGAGAGAGGAAAGACGATAGAGAAAAAACGAAAAAGAGAGAAAAGACGAGAGAGTATAAAACTATAAGGGAGGAAAGCCGAAAGAGAGAGACAAACTATAGAGAGGAAAAACGAGAGAGAATAAAAGAGAGGAACGACGAGAGAGAAAACGAGAGAGAAAGAGAAAAGGAGAGATTTAAAAACTGAGAGGGAAGAAAGGCAAGAAAGAGATAAAAAACGAGAGAGAGAAGACGAGAGAGAGGAAAATCCAGAGAGAGAGATAGGGGAAACGAGAGAGAGAGGAAAGTCGAGAGAGAGGGAGAGAAGACGAGAGAGAGAGGAAAGTCGAGAGAGAGGGAGAGAAGACGAGAGAGAGAGGAAAGTCGAGAGAGAGGGAGAGAAGACGAGAGAGAGAGGAAAGTCGAGAGAGAG
>JAQGBT010004430.1:0-16580 GCA_034698585.1 Disparrhopalites patrizii
TCAGAAAAATATTTGAATTGGAATTTATAATTACAAATACATTCGAAATTCAAATTCGTATTCAAAAGTTGACATTTTGATTCCGATACTTTATTGCTATTCGAAAATTCCTTCATTATGTTGCTAATTCCCGCCTTTGGGCAAGTTTTGTTTTTCCAAAATCAATGTGTCGCAACAAATGGTGGTTTTTTGAATTGGCAGTAATATAACTATGTCGTAAGCAAAATCATCGATCCTTGCAAAATCAGAATTTCGGGGTCAATTAATAATTTCGTGTCTTGATTCTGCTTTTATTTTAAACTACAAATTCTGCCAGATCGCGTTATATATAAGTTTTTAAAGTATTCGAAAAGTATTTGAATACGTATTCATGCATATGTCTGAGTGTTTGAATAAAATTGGATTGGAATCTGAGTTTATATTTTAGATATCCAAAATTGGAATTTGTATTCATAAGGAAAAACACGTATTTTAATTCGAATTTTAATTCATATTTTTTCGGATGTCATTTCTTGTTGCTCAGGAACAAATTTGACGTTGTTACCTGTGAAAAGGAAGAAATAATACTTTTGCGTGAACCTTTCTGAGCATATGGTAAAAAGTCAATAAGAGAAAGTAGTTTTAGGTAGACAGTATAATTGAGGGAAATATAATTTTTTTAAACATTACACTTTTGCCTGGCTGACTTTCTCCGGAACTGGTGGTACGCTTGTCTGTATGTACACGTGAAAGCTCCTTTCGTAATAATTCCATCCGAACGACCCGTCAGACTTTTGGACGTCAAGTGCCATTTAGCGGAGGAATTACTGTTCCGAGCGAGGAGCATAAGTTTTGCCAGAAAAATTGGAAAGGCTTGACAGGGAATTTTGTAATTACATTCCATGCACATATATCTCCTCATACTTTCTCTCGAGGGAGAACAAAAGCTCCCTTTTGGCAAGAGAATTCCAATTTGAACAAAAGGATTGGTCATGTAAATAATTAAAGCCATTCAGTTTTCTCCTCCAAACACACACAGAACTATACACCTAAGGCACTTTCCCCCTCACTTTTTCCCTCAACTTGCTTTGTCTCATCCGGCAGAGATGGAATTATTCTGTCAAACATGCTCCAACACATTTTTTTGGTTCAATTCCTGAGTTTCATCCCGTGCAAGAACCACAACGTTTTTGGAAGGGAAAGTCATTCAAAGACTTATCAAAGAGGACATTGTATGTCTGAAGTTTTACCTCATGCCTGTTCTTGAAGGATTTCTGCCAGGTTTATAGGTCGTGCAATAAAGGATTGTCTCCATTTCTCGTCCTCCTTTCTCTCTCCTTCTCTCCTGCTCTCTCTCTCATTCTCTCTTGCTTTCTCTCTCATTTTCTTCTGCATTCTCTCTCATTTTCTTTTGCTTTGCTCTAATTTTTCTTGCTTTCTTTCTTGCTTTCTCTCTCGTTTTTCTCTCCCTCATTTTCTCCACGTCTTTTTATGTTTTCTCTCTTGCCTTGTGTCTCATTTTCTCCTACATTCTCTCTCCCTTTCTTCTGCTTTCTCTCTCATTTATTCTTGCTTTTTCTCGCATTTTCTTTTGCTTTCTCGCTCATTTTTGCATGCTTTCTCTCCTATTTTTCTCTTTTCTCTTTCCCATTTTCTCTCTGTCTTTCTATTTTTTCTTTCTTGCCTTCTCTCTCATTTTCTCCTGCTTTCTCTCTCACTTTTTTCTGCTTTCTCTTATATTCTGTTGCTTTCTCTCCCATTTTAATCTTGCTTTTTCTCGCATTGTCTCTTGCTTTCTCTCGCATTTTTCTCTCTTTCTCCTTTTTCTTCCACGTTTTCTCTGTCTTTTTTGCCTCTTTCTTTTGCCATTTGCTTTCTCTCTTGTTTTCTATCGCATTTTCGTTTGCTTTCTCTCTCATTTTTGCTTGCTTTCTCTCTCATTTTTGCTTGCTTTCTCTCAAATTTTCTCTTGCTTTCTCTCTCATTTTCTGTCTCTTTTTGTTTTTTCTGCCTTGTCTTCTCTGTCATTTTCTTTTTCTTTCTCTCATTTTCTCTTTCTTTCTCTCTTATTTTCTCTGACTTTCTCTTTAATTTTCTCTCGCTTTCTCTCCCACTTTCTCTCGCTTTCTCTCTCATTTTCTCCTGCCATCTCTCTGTTTGAATGTCACTATCCATCCTGAATTTCTTTCTTCTTGTCTGTCTTTTCCACGTGCCAACTAAAGGACTTGATGCTCTCCCCGAGATTTGTTTTACTCAAAGAGTGGGTGAGATTTCCAAATCAGATTTTTCGTTAAAGTCTATATATCTCCGGCCCCTCCAATCTTCCCTCGAAAATTCAATGAGCATAAAGTGCTCCACTCCTTTTAAACCAGGCACAAATCTCCGGGTGTGAGTGGTCATTCTCTATTTTCGTGGCAAAAGGGTGGATAACCCTTGCAATATTTCCAAGAGGAGACTGGAAGTTGAAAGGGAATTCTCGGTTGTTGACGAAGAGCGTAAGTGGGCTGTTATTGAGAGGGAAAAGGTCAAGGCAGGTCCGATGGAAAGAAAAAACTGGAAGGGAGATAGATATGGAACAATCACCCATCCAATTCTAATAGAAATTCCACGTGCGTGTATGTACTCATGTTAATACATATAGATATCTATGCCTTCTGTGGAATTATACCGTTTTGTGACTTTCATTCTCTTGTGCGTAGAAATTCTGACTCGTACTCACACGCCGTGAAAAAGGATATCGTCCTTTATAAGTGTCAAAAGTGACTATCGTACATAAGGATTCTATATTACTTGGTCAGTTTTGATAGGTAGACGACGATTTGTCAATATACGAGCATATAGTCAGAAACCGCTGTAGTATTATATATGGTAGATGCTCTTATATTGTAGAACTTTTTCTCGGAGGTGAAAATGTAAAAAAAGGAGATTTTCCGGGTGAAAAGCCCACATAATGAGGTCCAGTCACTGTTTAACAAGTGCCGACTGAGCGTATTTTGAACTGACATGAAGAAAGTTGGACCTATACGTACATACAGATACATATGTATGCCAGTAATTATATACGTGTGGAATTGAAGGAGAAAGTTTTCTTTGAGAAAAAGGAATTGAGAGAGGAGGTGGGCGACCTAATCCAGTCTCAATGTAATCGTACCAGGTGCAGCGGAAAAAACGCTCTCCAACAAACTTCAATGTATTTTAAATCATATAATAATGTGACGTGAAAATTTTGAATAACAAATTGAAGGGAAAATAGTTTGGAGTACCGCAAATCAGCTTTGTAGCCGTCGCAGGCAAAGTTGAGCAAACCTTTTCAGGGGCCAAAAGCTCACTCTTATAGGGAGGCGAATTGAGAAATAAAGACATGCAATGTTAAAAATCGGATTTGTGATTTGAACTTTTGACTCAGACTCTTAGATAAGCAAATTGTGCGACAAGTTGCGTGTTCTGGGACGACTTCTGCAAATCGAAGAAAGCATAAAGCAGTGAAGGAACTGATACTTCTTCAGGATCTGGGCACAGAGTAGGTTTTGTTCTTCAATTGGTCAAGTAAGAATACTTCAGTTACCAAGACTAGAAACACATTTAACAAATCATGGAAAAATACAGAATAGTTAAAGAAATGCATTGTACAGAATAATGACCTTACATGACCGACTGGTTGCTAGACAAATAATACTGGACAAATGTTGAAGCATGGCATACACAAAGAAAAAGAACATTCTCAAATAAAAAAAAGTACAATTTTTTATTTGAATAACGAATAATATCTTGCCCTTTTGCATACACAAATAACTCGGAACTGAACATTGAACAAATTAGATACACTTTCACAGAAAATACTGAATACTTACATCCAGGGATGGAGATCCAACAAATAATGCCGATTCGGATTTCGATTGAGATTACAAATTTGTCTTTTGGGTTATGATTCTGATTTGGTTTGATTTTAATTTCTTATACGGATTGAATTCTAATTAATCTCTAGTTTTTAGGATCTTTAGAATTTCAATTCCGATTCGGATCTTGAGCAAAATACTGAATAAACACAATTGTTTTGTAATATTTTCTATTTTTGATTATAAAAACTTGCAGAAAATATGCAATTTATTTTAAAACATTAGTAGAAATTAGCCATTTTGATTTGACTAATTAAATTCGATTGAACAGCACCTGAAGTTTTTTAAATGTAATTATTAAAGATTAAATGACACAAATGTACTATAAATGTACAACGGTACTGCAACTACAAATGCAGGAATTTGTTGTCCTTGAGTGGCAACTAATCAAGATCGAAATCGGAATGGATATTTCATTCGATTTTTACGAATTTCGATCATTAAAATTCGGATTTCGATTCCCATAAAAATCTTGCATTAACGTTTTTTAATTCGGATTTTAATTCCGATTGCTCAAAACTTTGGATCAATTCCGATTACCAAATTTGGATTTTGATTCTGATTTCCATCCCTGCTTACATCCAACATTTCGAGAACAAAAACACCTTAGAGACACAACTAGCTCCACCAGTTTTCAACGACGCACGAGAAGACATGCACTAGTGCTTGTCCTCATCACTACACCAAAAAAAGGAAAAAACTGTCCTGTTCCACATAAGGAGAAACTTCTCTCAGAAAATGAGCGACAGGTATTTCCATGAATTCCACTCCTGTTCAGACGAGCGGAAGCTTTGTGGAAGCACCCTGTATCCCCGTAGTTCCATCCCAAATCCACATAGAAGGTCCTTCCACCGCTTTCCTAGTACCGTCTCCGTGTGGATAGAAGGGAGAAAGCACGTGGGAAGAAGTTGGCTAAGCTTGCAAATAAGTTTTTGTGGGAGCAAAGTGGTGGGGAGAGTGACGGGAAAAGGACTTGAACTTTCCCTGTTTGAGCGAGGAGGCGAGAAATCCCAGGCTTTCTCCCCATCACTTGACATCCCCTCATCCCCTCCCGCTCCCCCTCCCATCTGACAAATCCCAATGATTCTTCCCGTCCACACATTTTGTTTCTCCCACACGTCTGTGTCTCTCATTAGGAACCAAATTAAATCCAACTTTCTCCCTGCCCCCATCGGGGAAGGACGTGTGAGGGGGATATGGCCAGGGAAACTCTCTCCCACGGACACAACAAAGGACTTTTCAAAGTCAGCCGTAATAGCTTGTCTCTCTTCCTCCCCCCACTTGACTTGTTTCTTTCCCTTTTTTATGTGGGGGATAGGACGGAGACGTGTTGAAACAGTGGTTCGGACGGCTCTGGCGGAATCACATAAATCCTCCCGTCCTCTAATCTCCTTCACTCCTTTTTCTCCCGGCTCCCAAGTGACTTTTTTTTCTCCGGGAAACCCAAGGAAGACCATCTGTTTAACTCTACCTGACCATTCCATACGTCCTTCGGAGCCTTGGAAGGCGATGAGGAGAAAGCAGACAAGTGTCTCCGCTTTTTTCCCCGCAAGGGAAAGTCTCCCTCACATTTTCACATGGTCTTGTCCTTAAACCAATTTTATCATTTTCGCCGAATCTTCCCTTCTTTACTACAGTCGACTCTCTCTATAACAGTCCCCTTTGTAACAGTACTCTCGCTATAGCAGCAGCAAAAAATGCTCCCCTCAAAAACTTTCTCCACATGCTAACATAGAAATGTCTGATCTCTATAACAGTTTGTCGCTATAACAAGTGAAATTTAATGCTTTATAGGGTGCTGTTATAGCGAGAGTCGACTGAATAAGGAATAGTGCCATAATTATGTAGGATAGAGGTGCTTTTTCCCTTGCTCCGGGTAGAACAATTGCGGAGGGAGGAGGAGAGGTAACTGGGAGGAAAATAATTCCTCCATCTCATCCTCATCTTTCGTCCTCTTAATCCCCCCTGAAATATCTTCTTACGTACATACATATATCTATACCTGAGCCCTTTCAATAACAATATGCCGTCGAGCTTTATTCCATTTCTTGCCTCCAATAAGTCTTCCTCCTCTTATTCCCGCCTTATCTCATTCCACCAGACTTCGTCCATCGCGAATTTATTTTTAAGCCTTTTATTCCCCTTTTTTATCCAACTCACTTTGTTGGGGGGATAATAAATAGATTGAAAATTGAAAGCAATCATTTCTCTGGGAGAGGCCAGAATTATCTGGGGCGAAAATATAGTAATCTTCGTCGTTTAAGATCTAATTATCTGTTGAAATTCAAAAGTGCCAGAAATAATTCACGACACTACATTTGTATTCCTTAATTCGTACCGGCCCTATACTTCCTTGCATCTACATTAGGGTTGGCAACGGTCCGATTTGATCCAAAATGTTTAGTTCGATTCGTTTCGAAACCCGAATCGGATCGAAATTCGTAATTCCATCCGATTCATCATACAAATGATTTGTTTTGGTTCGATTCAAGGGTTCAAGGATTGAATCAAATCATGATTCAAACGATCCAAAAAATACATTACAGTCGACTCTCCGTATACCAGCACGCTACATATAAAGCAGCTTTTGTTCGTTATAAAGAAGAACCGTTATAGAGAACAAGAATTACTATGTTAACAACTGGAGAAAGTTTTTGAGGGGAGCATTTTTGGCTGCTGTTATAGAGTGAAAACTCTTATAAGGGACGCCGTTATAGGGAGAGTCTACTCTACTGTGACACACTTTTTAATTTTTTGCAATTTTTAAGCATACAATAAAGTCTAATAGTTTGCCACTTCAAATAAATGCGAGTAACCTTGACATAATATTTACCGTTGATTTAAATTTTCTCCAATATTTTGATGGTTATTGTCTGCTTCGGAAGAATATCCAAACATTTTGTATTACAGTGGACTCTCCATAACAACTCTCCTTATAGCAACTTTTTCTTTGTAACATCTTTAATTTTCAGCCCGTCGTATACGTAATGCACGTATTAAATGTTCCATACAACAACTTGTCCATAAACAGTCGAACCTCTCTATAACGGGCTCCCTTATAACGGTTTTCTCTCTATTACGGTGGCAGAAAATGCTTCCCCCAAAAACGTTCTCCAATCGTTAACATCGAAATTTCTGTTCTCTGTAACGATTTTTCGTTATAACGGGGAAAATTTGCTGATTTAAGGGGGGCCGTCATAGAGAGAATCGACTGTAACAGCCATTTCCGCCCTTCCCTTCAGGGTTGTTATAGCGAGAGTCCACTGTAAATAACGGATCGAATGAATGGAATTTCAATTAAATTTTATGATCCGATTTAAGCCTTGAATCGAATTATTTGATTCGATTCACGGTGCCGAATGGAGTCAAATTTTCAAGTATTTGAGTTAAATTGAATCGAATTAAATGGAAACATCCGATTCAGAATGGAATCCTTGCCAACTCTAACTTCTTTGCATCCACACATAATTATTGTCTGAAGCTTTCCTTTTTTTAAGTCATCCCGCCAAAGGCTGAGCCTTTATCTCCGCTGATTCAATTAAATCTCCATTAATATGAAATTCCCCGGCCTCGCTAACAAGCTATGACAGTTGCTCCTAATATGATTACTCAACCTGGCCTTATACAATGTTCGTCCTACAAAAGAGCACTTTATTCCTTCCTTGCCGGAAGAGGCGAAAGGCGATTGGATAAAGTGGGAATTCCTCCCTCTCATTCTGGCCTTTGAACCTCCCGGAGGATGAACCTTGTATAGGTTATTATTAATAAATAATAATTGGGGCAGTGTGGAGCAAGTGATTTTCTACGGGGGCTAATAACATTTGGGCCAACTCCGGTAATACAAAGGGAAAGGTGGCTGACGGGGCACGATCTGGAGTGAAAGGAAAAGCACGCCTTCTATCTCCGTCTACAGACAATGCAACTACTTTATTTTGGTCAACAATAATCAATTTATCCCCGAATATGGACGAGAAATCACATTAGATCACGCCCCTCCCACTTACGCAGTGCAAATGTCGGGCCCAATTTTACACTCCGCGTGTCATAAATATTGGGAGACTTTCAACTCATAACTAAAAAGGCTTTTAGTCCATGAGAAGGAAAGAGAGAAAGTGAGAGAGGAAGACAGGAGGGAGAAAGCACAAATCCAATTGTCTCATTTTGACAGCTTCAAATATGCTGAAAGGTCCTATGATGGACGCCGTGAAAATAATGTCTAAATGGATTCTTCGGCTTTTAGCTCCCTCCAAATTAATGGGAGGCTGTCAGACGCTCGTATGCGTGTCTTCTCCGCATTTATTCTTCCCAGTCAATGGTCAAAGGAGGGAGGAATCCGAGGGAGGAAATGCTCACCCAATTACTAGGTTGGTTCTGAGAACATCTTAATTAATGAGAACCATCCCGACACACATAAATAATGGCGTGAGGAAAGCTCCCTGATCGCCTCGCCGGAAATTGGGCTTCATTACCCATTATTTAAATGAATTAATACATTAAGAAAATTAAGATGGCTACATTAGTACATTAATACAGTGGAGTCTCTCTATGACAAGTCTCGTTATAACAACATTTCTATATAACAAGATTATGTTTTCCGCCTTTCGGGCGTGTAAAGTACATACACATTTTATGTTATACATATATAACAATATTTCCCCGTAACCATGTTTTTTTCCTTATCCCTTTTTCAGCGTTGTTATAGATAGACTCCGCTGAACTTGCTCTGTTAGACACGGTCCGGTTATAAATGGTGAATGGTGACATTCAACTTTTAATGCTTCGGGAGTCGATGGGTGCGTTGGGCATGTGCCAGCGCCATCTAATGTCGGCGTGGATCACCTTTTAGCTTGTCTCACTTAGCCCCGAGGAGATCCGTGAATCAAGGGAACTCTTCTTTTTTAATTAGAGATCCTTACCGGTTCATGTCCAATTTTCGAGTATCAATTTCCGTACCAAGTTCAATTGCAAGTTCGGAAAATTATGGCCAGACAGTCATACCTACTTGATAAGTCGGGAGTTTGGAAGGCGCTCGAAATTGATAAAGTCTTTGTGTATTTAAATTGTCCAGTTCGGATTTCTGATTGCTAACTCAGTCTAAAGCCAATTTCATTTACGAGTATTTTTCATGCTCAAACTAGAACCTTCAATAAAACTAAGTTAAGACATTAAAAATTAACTGTTTGATTACGTTTTCGTTTTTAGTTGTGTTCTAAAATATAAAGTTGCTGTTTTTGTTCAGAAAACAATGTCCCTAATAAAGCACTCAATAAATAAAATAAATAAATAAAATAAAGAACTCTACCGCCTTTTCATACAGGTATCTGTGTATACCTATAGTTATAATTCCTGGAAAAATAAATAAATAAAAATGTAATGCGACATGCATGAAGTTCTAGTTTTAATATTGTAATCTAACAAATATTGTTTTGTGAATATTTCTTTACAGGTGTTCGCGGGTCGAATTTTGAATTTGGTGGATCAAGGTTGGTGCTGAATCCTTTTTTTTCTGATTGAGTATATCTGTAATGAAGAGGAAAAAACTGACCTCTTGTTGATAAATCCGTTGGACGTGGACGTGTAGTATAATTAATAATTATGTCATTACGTATTATTCTGTTTCAACGTTGCAGTGTATCGCAGCTTGCCCCTAGGATCAATAATAGACAGCCGAGTTCTCATTGTTCATGGTGGGATTTCGGAGCAGACGGATTTGCGGCTTCTGGAGCAGATAGATAGACACAAGGTAGACATTTCTTCTTTCCACAATCCTAATCATTTTGAAGAAGCATTTTTGTCTGTAGTAAGAACAAAATCCTCGACAAAATTCAATTGCACTTTTCTATGTTATGTACGCTACGGACGTATCTGTGCCTCTGTATCTTCAGTAAAAGTGGCTTTAAAGGAATTTTTGTTGAATTTTTGATAAATTTTTGATGAATTTTTGATGAATTTTTGATGAATTTTTGTTCTTCTATGTTCTTGTTACTTTTCATTTGAATCTCCATCCCTTTGACTGCGAATTAATTGTGTATAATGTATAATGCAAGGTATGACATCGGAATCGGTATTCGAATTCAAATCGGGATTATATCCATATTTTAATCGGAATTGGTATCCATATTTTTGTCCGAAAAATATTTCAAGTTGGAATTCATAATTACAAATACATTCGAAATTTAAATTCGTATTCAAAATTTGACATTTGGATTCCGATACTTTATTGGTATTCGAAAATTCCTTCATTTTGTGGCTAATTCCCGTCTTCGGCCATGCTTTTTTGGCAAAATTCTAACGATGGTATTCTAACGATGATTTTTAAAATTGGCAGTTATGTAACTATTTCGTTCATAAAAGCATCGATTTTCGCAAAACCAGATTGCGGAGTCTAATTTATAATTTTGTGCATTGATTTTTGCGTTTATTTTAAGCTACAAATTATGCCAGATGGCATTACAAATAAATTTTTGAAAGTATATTTGAATACGTATTCATATGTGTGAGTATTTGAATAAAATTGTATTGGAATTCAAATTTATACTATTTTAGATATCCTAAATTTAAATTTGTATTCATAATTAGGAAAAATGCGTATTTTAATTCGAATTTTAATTCATATTTTTTTGGATGTCATATCTTGGTATAATGTACTTGGCGATACTTGGATGTGTTAACTGTTAACAGTACGTCTCCATTCTGAGACCGCCTGTGGTGGAGACTTTGGACGAGGATGGACACGTGACGCAATTGTCGGATTTATACTCAAACACTCACAGCTGCAATGAATGGAGACAGGCAAGGATTTTGGAAAAATGAACTCTCCTCAACAGATATTTTTCGTGGGGCTTCCTACAATTGTTGGTGTTTTGACTCAAGGTTTTGGACATCTTGTGGAGCGACCCGCAGAGCGGGAATGGATGCACTCCGAACACCTTCCGGGGTGGAGGCTCCTACTTTGGAATGGATGTGACTGAGAAAGTCCTGCGACGCCACGACCTCCAGCTCCTGGTTCGATCTCATGAATGCAAATTGGGCGGATATGAATTTACTCATAATAATAAGGTAGGAATCATTTTTGTATTGCAGATTAAGCCCGTTCGCTCACAGCTTTTTAATTTCTAGGCAATAATCCCGATTTGTTTTTGGTGTCAGTGTCTGACGGTATTCTCCGCCTCAAATTACTACGAGGAGGGGTCGAACAAGGGGGCGTACGTGAAATTAATTGGGGGTCCGGATGCCCCGCTGGAGCCGTACTTTGTCCAGTTCAATGCCGCTTCCCCCAAGCTGAGGAACATGACGATTCGGCAGCGTGTCGGACTGGTGGAGGCTTCCGCTTTGAAGGAATTGAGGACGCGGATTCGAGAGCGGCAGGAGCAGATCATGGTTTGCTTCCGGGAATTGGACGGGGAAACTCCAGGTAGTTTAGACTCTCAAACAATCATGGCCATTTAAAATCCCTGCCTATTTTCCCTATTTCCTATTCCTTCATATTATCCCCTTCCTACTTCCTAGCCTATTTGGAAAACAAAATAACGGGCAGCCTACAAAAAACCTATAATATAGGCCTATATTTTCAATTATAAAGCAAAATAAATAAATAAATTAGTAAAAATCAGTAGCCTATTAGGGGCAGCCTATTTGTTTTGACACCTGCCGACAAAATAGGCCTATTATAGGCCTATTTTCTAGGAAGGCGCCCATCATTGCTGTCAAATTTTAGATTTTAGCAAGGTATGACATCCGAATCGGTATTCGAATTCAAATCGAAATTATATTCCTATTTTTCAGTATTTCAATCGGAATTAGTATCCATTTTTTGTCAGAAAAATATTTGAATTGGAATTTATAATTACAAACACATTCGAATTTAAATTTGTATTCAAAAGTTGACATGTGGATTCCGAAACTTTATTCGTATTCGAAAATTCTTTCATTATGTTGCTAATTCCCGCCTTCGAGTAAGTTTTTTTTTGCAAAATAAGGATATTGCAACAATGATTTTTCTAATTGGCAGTGTAATAACAATTTCGTCCGTAAAAGCATCAATTTTGACGAAATCAAATATGCGGAATCAATTTATAATTTCGTGTATTGATTTTGCCTTTATTTTAAGCTACAAATTATGCCAGATTGCATTAAAAATAATTTTTTTAAATACTTGAGTACGTATTCGTATGTCTGAATATTTGAATAAAATTGTATTGGAATTATAATTTATATTTTAGATATCCGAAATTTAAATTGGCATTCATAATTACGAAAAACAAGTATTTTAATTCGAATTCATATTTTCTCGGATGTCATACCTTGGATTTTAGTGTATCCAATTTTAGACTATCAAATTTTATATTTTAGACTGTCATAAAAGTGTAAGTTTCAAGGTCTTGACAATGATAACTTGGATCAGGTTACGTGAGCGTGAATGATTGGTGTGAGGCCCTGGAGAAGGGAACAGATTTGAAGCTGCCTTGGCGGCTTCTGCGGGCCAAATTGGCCGAGGTGGACAATCACACGGGGTTGGTCAAGTATGACACGACCTTCAAGGAGGACAATTCTTCCAAGGAAGAGGTAAAGGACTCATTTCAAGTCGTATTTTACTTATTTTGAAAAAGGCCCTTCATCAATTTAATTTTATTTGATCAACTTGGAATCAATTTTATATCCCTTTAAACTTGTCCAGGAGGGCGTGACGGTGGCGGAGGTGCTGTATCGGAACAAATCTAGTCTGGAATCCATTTTCCGCATCCTGGACAAAGACAATTCAGGTAATATTCCCTTCCGTGGAGGAATCATTTAAGAACTCGAGCAATTATTTAGTTTACATTTGTACATGACATAAGACGCATTGGGTATTTGTCCAGGGTACATCTCGATGGACGAGTTCTCGCAGGCCTGTGACTTGCTGGGCAAATGGGAGATTGAGATTCCCCACCAACAAATGATCGAGATGGCCCGGAGCATGGACATGAACAAGGATGGGAAGATAGATTTGAACGAATTCCTGGAAACATTCCGAATTGTCAATCAAGAGTATCGTGATACCGAGGAGGAGGAAGAGGAGTACAAAAACAATTAAAAAAACATTATTGAAATTATACTACAATCTACCCATTTATTATATTATCCAATTATACACCTACCATTAAAATCCTTTCCATATGTACCTACCAATTTGAAAACAATCTCTGGCAACTTGAAAAAAATGTATACTATATAAACATTACATATTATCCAAAAACATTTCCAATCACTCCGGAAGTGCTATCTTAATTATTCTATTTGAAATCTCTCACACACACACACACAAAAACAATTATCATGAATTTCAACTGTGACATTATCAATGTATGTGGACGCTATATAAGATGTGCTATATAATTACATATTAATTATATGACTTTATATATAATTACATATGATCGTATACGCCATTGTTCCTATGTTTTTCTCCATTTTTATACTCTTCATATTTTCTTGCTCCCATTTGTCAAATTCTCACAAAATATATGTAATATTTGTGGAATTACCCGCCTCAATTTTTTGGTCTCAATGTTCTGGGTCATCTGCTGAACCCAGGAAGACATTTACTGTGAAAATTCGCAGGATATAAATATTATAAATAATTTAACTTATAAAATAAAGATTATACAGGGTGGTCCATAAAAGAATTTAGGGGGCAATTTGACCAGCAAATCGTGACCAAAAGTGAAAGAAAGACGCAAGTGGTCTACACGGTAGGTATATTATTACATATACTCGGGCCACCCTGCTTACTTAACTCTGATAATCACTTTTATCCTCCTTATATATTACTATCAAATCATTGGATTATTGCATTTAATATGCAAACCTGTATATGCACACGTGTATGAACATTGATACTGGGAAATCGTGTGTTAATGTACGTCTGTATGTGCATGCATAACTATATAATGTAGGGTATACTCGCTGAAGCTCTATATGTATAATATTCATACATACATGAATCTGAAATTAGACATTGTAGCAAATGAACTGCCTGTAATCAAATATTAAATACGGATTATTTCCCTCAATAAAAACTCATCCTACTGATTTTCCCCGAACTATTACTATAAGATGTCTTTGTGGTACTAATAATAATAAGCAGGGAGAGTCGCTTTAAACACCTAATCATGTTATAACTGAGTGTCCTGCTGTAACAATGGATAGTTCCTCGGAGCAATTAAAGTGGAAATATATATATATATATTTCCACAAGTCTCTTTATAACATTTCTCTATAACAGCATTATTTTGCTATTTTGCCAGCCCATCGTACATGTAAGGTACATATATAATGTTCTATATACATAGCAACTTTTCCCTATAACAATATTTTTCCCTTCCCTTCAGAGATGTTATATAGAGACTCTACTGTAATTCGCTGCAATTTTCTCTGCTTCAGTGCCGCGTCCTTTTTTTTTTTTTTTTTTTTTTACATAAAGGACATTTTTTACATATAACCATTCAGAAATAAACATGATAAAAAATACCCTCGATATTGGACTAATTACTAATTAGCCAGTCCGGTCAATCAAACACTAAAAATAGTACATTAATGTGCTGGAAAGGTTCATAGCAGGTCAGAGGAGAGTTACAAAAAAATACACCTAATTTAGGTGTACTAACCTAACCATTATGTACTAATCGTCATAAACCTTTAATTACTACAATCAAGAGCCATTTAAGCAATTGGAAACTGATTTATTTCATTTTAACCATGAATTTTCAGTCACATATGTCATTATTATTATTACTGGCTTTACTCATCTCATACATCATGTTTACACAAGAAGGACAGGTATTTCCATTTTAATTTATCAAATAAACTATGGATGTCCAGGAAACTGGTGGACAATGTGAATGAGTGGTAAGTGTAATTGTGGTAAGTGGTAACTACATATGTATTGATGCAGCGTATCTCTTGTTAACAGTTGGCGTTGGCATCAGCAAGGCCCCGGATGAACCGTATGAAGACCTGAGAATGCATATTATATTAATTATTAAATTGTAATGTACTACAAAGCAAAAGAGAATATAAATAACTATTCTGGTATAAGTAATTTAAAGAGTACGTTATGTGACTAATGGTCATTTTAACGTGCATAAATGTTAAATATAGTAATAATGGTTACCTGGACAACATTGCTTTCGGCAATCAAGTTGACATTGGTTACTGTAAGTCACCCCATCCGATCCACAGACGGGGCTGTAGATGGCGGTGCACACACAGCTATCTCCACAGGCTCTGGCAGGAATTGCTCCACATCCGAGCAACGTACAGAAAATGGCGAGGAAGAGTAGTAGAATCCTCATTTTGCTGTGGGAAATATTTTTGTTAGAACAGCTAATGGAGTCTAGTAGGTCCGCTTATGTGGTTAGCAGAAACTGAATAAGAGAATGGATTATATGGAGAGCCGAATGGGAAAAAAGTCATATCTTTTTCCTCTCTCCTCTGTATCTTACACCTCCTCCATGTACTGCACCTTGTATTCCGTGCAAGCTTCAACTTCCAATTCCAACGTGCATGCATATACACATACACATACATAGCAGACTCAACGGCAATTGGCTGTATGCGCAAACGTAATCATGCGCGGGAATTCCTGGCGGGTGAGGGCTCTGTGAGATCATACAAAAATAACGCACAAGTAAAAAGCATGCTGCCCTGGCCAGTCCTCGTTTAGATTTTCAATATAACATCAGGTTTTTACGTACACAGGGTTCAAGTTCCCAACAATAGCAAATTCAGTTAGTTAATTGTGTTCACTAGTGTCAATGTGAACAGATTTCGGTGATAAAGTGCGAGTTTGATTGATCCCACGCTGTGGTGGAAAATGTTAGATGACAGTTTCGTCACCGTCAAGTTTTCCAACATTTATACAATTTCAATTGATATCGGGGCTCCTTTTTTTCAAGGATTTGAAAAAATCAACATTTAAAAGCGCACATGTTTGTTCACTCCGAGGCTTTAACACCATTTCATCGCTGGATTCGTACTCTTGGAAGAATTTTTAAAAGGTTTCTTGTGGTTTCATTTCTCATTTTGTTATTATTTCCGAGAAAACCCAATGTGGAATGTGATCATTGGTAATGAGGTTAAGTTATTGAAGAATTAAAAAACTTATAGCTAACCTCGTCGTCTCCGTTATTGTTTTTTTAGCCCTCTTTATACATAATTACAAGCTTGCAAGTTCGAAAGCATCGATATGAAGATCTAAACTGTGTGACCGAGATCGTATTGTTGGTGACCTTTCGTAGTTCCGTTATTGGGTAAGCGTTTTACTTGTGTTTTGAATCATTATAAAACTAAATGGGTACCCCGTAATCGTTGCTCCGCAAGCATCAAATGGAAGCTAAAATTGTACTTGATTTTCATTCAGCAGTTATTTTTGTTCCTTTGTTCTGAAATATGATTGGTATAATTATTCTCCGAAAAGGAATTAAAGTGAAATTACAAGTCCTCAAAAACTCTCCGTATTCGATTGAATGGATTTTTTGCTCCAGTTATTTCTAACTGGCAGATATAAATGAACTATTTAAAAAGAACGATTTGAGGTCAAACTAAGATTGGGAAAATTGTTTATATATGTGCTGATTGTTCTCTTAATGGCTTTGTGTCGGGTTAGTTTATTTTTGCGGAAAGAATGCATGGTTATGTATTTCATTTTACATGACTTCCTTGTGT
>JAQGBT010004431.1:0-16578 GCA_034698585.1 Disparrhopalites patrizii
GATGATTCTTTAATTTCTGAAAGTCTCGTATTAAATCTACAAGACGTTTCTGGGGATCCTTCTATTTCTGATACTTCACCATTGCCGACAGACGAAGCTAGTATTAATATGCGCACTAATTATCTTCCCTCTACTTCCTCTGAGTTGATCATATGTGCATTGGCAGAAGTTTATAACAGGCATGAGAGTAATAATATTGTCCAACGTCAGGTTTCTTCTCCCAGTGTCACTGGTGGCAATGAAGACCAGCAATCTGATTTTATTGAAGTTCATAATCAGGAACTTGAAGACTTGGTTGAAAGTGAGATGACCTCAATTCTTGGTAGTTTCGCTAGGCTTTATCACCAGGAAAAGGAGCAGCGACTTTCTACTAAGTACGACCCAAATTTAAAATCTATGGTAAGCACTACAGATAGTTCGATATATTCAGGTTCTTCTAATATAATAGAAGTAAGTAACATAGCATATTCTTCATTAAACAGTGAAGGTTCTAAAGAAAGCGTAGAGGATAAATCAGATGCAGAAGTCGAGACGCTGCTCGATTTCTCGTTATTTGAGGAATCATCTACAGGCTTACAACCTTCTCGAGATCAGACAACAGTAGTTAGTAGTGAAGGAGAGATAGATGTGCCAGATATTTCAGCCGAAATAGAAATTGCTACGGAAGTCGATAGTGATAATATGGTATTCCATACTCTATCTGAATCTTCATCTTCATCCCCTCATATCTCCCATCCTACATTAACGAGGTCTGGTAGAGAATATAAATGTTCCAAACGTTACTGTTGTAACGTTTTACGTATTGTACGTAATATGTTTAATGCCTAATCGAATTATTAATTTTTCTTCCAATAAACATTTGGTTTATTGTTATTTAGGCATGTATATAATCAATTTTAATTCATTTAAACTTTTATGAGTTAATATACTCCCTTTCATGTATTTACCGTATTTATGAGCGGTTAATCATTAATCATTATCAATCGGTAAAATTCATTTGTCAGTAACAAGCGTTTAAAATATCCAAAGGATCAAACAATCGAATTTCCTTCCTTTCCTGTGTGCAACAATGTGTGTTTTCCCGTACTTTCAGAAAGCAACCGCTATTCCGCAGTTACATCGGATTGGAGCTGGGCAGTCTAAATTGGCAACCCTTTTCCAAATTCAAGGCATTAGGAAGGCGCGTCCTGGTCCTACTACCTATCAGGTAGCAGATATTAGTAAGATGTACACGCCCCAAAACCTAACACATGCTTAAATACGGCTCCACCTTCCCCCAAAGTTGAGGACTTTCGGAAGTTCTGGCCAAATCTGCCGCCCATCACTATCCCGCAGCAGCCATTCAAGTCACAAGATCAGACTCTCCCCTATCCAACGTTGGCCCAGACTTTTGCCATGTTAGATCTGGAACGACAACGGCCACCACCACCACCTATGAGGACTCCAATACAACCACAGGGTCCTCCGCCCCTCATGTCTATAAACCCGGAGAGGGTTTTCAAGCAAAAAGTCTCGTGTTTCCGATGTAAAGGTCCCAATCATGTTGAAAACTGTGCGAAGCCCTGTGATAAGCAGGGAAAGCGAAAGTGTCGTGAAGAGAGACGCAAATGACGTGTGCCAAAAGTGTTGTGACAATCTGAAGACTGATAAATTAGACTGAATTTCCGCTATCTACAATAATTATAAAACTGATCTCATCTAACAGTGTACTTGTCAACATTTCTTGTCATATAAACAATTATAATAATTAATAACAGTGCAAATATATAATTCGACCATAATTTATAAATAGTCATTTGGTGTGATAACAAAGTCTGTCCGTTTTCAGAGTATATTATTCGATTAAAACCATATACCAGTGCAAAATACTTAAGTCTATATATAATTGTTCCAAAAATTATCTATGATGTAAAAATTGAGGTCAATTTTCATGTTAAGGTCAGAGGGATTGTGAGGGGAGTGGGCCAGAGTAGGAGAGAGACAGGATTAGTATTTGATTGACTCTCATTGGACGCTCCGCAGGGGTGACCAATGAGAGCCAAGTAAGTGCCTTGGGCATGGGGTTGGTCGACTTTTTCCCTCTCTCTCATCCTCGTGCTCTTCATCAGCCGGCTCGGAGCTCATTTTCTTCATTCTCTCTCTAGTCCTCTTCAAATTAACTTATCCGTACAAAGTGTGTGTTTTCCTCCCTGATAATAAAAGTATAAAATTATTTTACGTGTTTCACTCTGGTTCTAGTTCCTTTCATTTATAAGGTCCCATATAATAACGTGTGCAGATGTATACGTTACAAGAATTTCCGATTCATTTTACTTTTTATTTTGCCCCCGACGGGTCGAAATAAATTATAGAAGTTGTTTCGAGCGCCAAATTTAATGCTGAATTAGGTGATAGTGATACATAAGATCTGGCACATAAGAAGCATTTAACAAATATGGCAAAATCATGACTAAACATTAAATACATATTAAAATATCTAAATAAAACTAAATAAATTGGCTCAAAAAGGCTTACAAAAGGTGGACATATTTCTGGCTTAATGGCTTGAGGCGGGTATAAAATCTTTCGTGGGACATGTGAATTCATAGGCACCTCTTCATCGGTTATCAGCTTTGCATGAAGTTCCGAACTAGCTAATAGGCTTTAAGGCGTTTTGATTTCGTAATATTATGCAGTATGCCCAAGCTCACATAATGGAATTTATGGTAATGGATAATGGCTGATATTTTGGTGGTAAAATATTTTTTCATTTTCTTGAATGGAGTCATCAAACCCATAAGGAAAACCAATGTAGATTGAACCAAGATTGTTATCAGTCATAAATGCTAACATGGGTTTTCCCATAAGGATTAACTATATAAAATTGTTTTTGGGTGGGATTTTTAATATTTATTTGCTTCGTTTAACTACAGCTAAACTACGCCACTCCGCCGCTACAGTAGGGGAAGATTGTTTTCAGATGCAAAGCATAACAAGTCCACCATCTTAACATTATTATATGTAGCAACCTCAAAGTCATGTAGGTGAATTATACTCTCCAACACATGATTGTATTGCGAAACTAAGAATTAACTACTTCATTCGACAAAAATTTAAGAACATTCATGCCGATTTGTCTGCATCAAAAATGAAAAGCGGAGATCAAATATTTTGTCTCTCTCATTCTGCAATAAACTGTTTAAGTACATTTAATAATCTCATTAAAAATGACGAACATTTTTTTCGTGCGTATTACAATGTCCTCCGCATGATATCAAAACAAACCTTTCACTCAACACTCTCACGAAAATACCTTGGATCTTTTTGTGGATCAAACGTTATCAGTCCGTCCTCGTAGCAATGGCATTACATTATCGAAGCGAAATATGGGGGAGCGTAAATATTGGACAAATCAAAACTATTCGTACATCATGGCAAGAATTTCAACTGATATCAGTCCACGTGGGGAAAGAACCACTTTCAAAAAAACATTAAAAGAAAAATTGATCTAATAAGCAAGTGGATACAAGACCGCAATACTGTCATCTATCATGATAATGTATAATTGATATCTGCTTTAAAATACGGATATTTTTTCATGCTAAACACGACGAGCCTTCTTCTTCTTTAATTGGCTCCGGTCACTCGTCATGTCGCTCCCAGTGGTCTGTTTGGGCTTATTGTTAGTTCGCGGTGGGTCATCGCCATCGTGTGATTCATGATTTCCTTGGTCCTTCACCTCCTTCTTTGCAGCTTGAAGAGCCTCCTTATATTTCCTTTTGAAGAAGCCGCACTGGATTTTCAAAAGAAGATCAAAATTTTAATATTTATGCATTTAACTGCATATAAAGTCAAGTTTTAATAAATCGAGCAACGTGCAGTAAATTCAGTACATCAGAACATGCAATTGATACTAATAGTTATTATTGCTTAAGCTGATTCCGATAATTTTATGGAATTAAAATTGTTTTTAAATTTTTTGGAATTAAAATTGTTTTTAAATTCTTTTAAATTGAAATTGTTTTTAAATTTTTTGGAATTAAAATTGTTTTAAAATTTTTTAGAATTGAAATTGTTTTTAAATTTTTTGGAATTAAAAAACTAGAAACGTAACCTTATTTAAGCAGAAAATGATAAAGAAGTAAATGACAATGGCAGAGGCGATTGCGCCGATGTAAGCCCAGTCCGGCAATTTTTTCCAGGTAGGCAATATTTTTGCTTCCAAAACAATTAGCGTGGTTTCTGTGGATGCCTCCTCTTGATCACTAAAGGCATTCTCACCTTGGACGTCTTCGTCCATATCAGGCATTGTTATGTTACCGCTAGACTTGATCACCAGCACCTGGGCGCCTTCCTCTTCGAATAAATCCCCTGGAAAGTAAGCCAAAATAGTGTGGAATTCAATTCCCTGGAGTTCTCACAATCGTTTTGTTTAATTTTAGTTTCAACCAGTTTGTTCAATGTACCGCACAGGATCGAAAAGCCAGACCTACGCAGAGCATCGGAGGTCACCCGCATCAGGAAGGTCACACTCCCGCGGGAATTGGCCTTGAATTCCTTAAACACACATTGGACTTCCATGCAGTGGACGAAAGGGGAGGCACATTCCAAGTAAAAGGTGTAATTCACAGCCGCTTTTTCTTCATCATCGAACAACGTCGGAGAATCGGCTTCATCGTGATTTATCTCCAAGTCACCGTTACCAGCCACCTGCTCCGATGTCGTTTCGAGAGAGAAAGCAGTTGCTCCATCAAGATCAGAAGTGATTTCGGGAAAGTTGGTCCTTGTTTTTCTTTCTGAATCGGAAAAAGCGTGGGAAATGGAAATATCTCGCTTTCTCCGCAAGCCTCCTCTTGCGGCATCCAGCTCAGAAGTTGTTTCCGCAGAAAAGGTTGCCTGATCAGACTTAGAAGTTCTGGGAGAAAATTTATTTTTCTGATCCGGCTCAAAAATCCTAGGACAAATTGTGGTTGACCAATTCGGCTCAGAAGTCGTTTCGGGAGGAAAGTTGGTTGTCTGATCCGATACAGAAATAATTTCGGGAAAGACGGTGGCTATTCCATCCGACTCGGAAGTCCTTTTGTCAGACACGGGAATTATCCGGTTTGGGGCATACGATGGCTTCTTGTGAAATCTACCTTTGAAGGCTTCGCAGGACACGTCTTTACCATCTTGTTTTGCCTGTAGGTAATGCAAAAAAATAAGACGCGAAGTCGCAGGGGGATACATCATCGCAATGCCGGCCTTTGCCTGCCTATTAAGATACGCGATAGAATAAATCTTATGGGATCATATTCAGGATTTCGAGGAACAAGCTTTTTTCAAATCAAGAAATGTGTTTAGGACAAACCCTGGGAAAGTAAACTTGCACTACTTCCTCCGTTTTCCCTCTAAAATTGGTGAAGTTCACGGGGATTTGAAAGGTCAGCAATAAAGTTGGCACGGATATCGGACCGATTAGTTTTACCTGAAATTACGGAAGACTGTTAGCGTCACCTTGATTAAGAAATTTTGAATATGTAATTAACATAATTAACAAGCTTTTATACTTCATATCTATGCATTAGGAGTTGAAAGGGTATCGACGTCGTCGGAACGAATTCCATCTTCTGCTGATTGCCAATCAAATGCACATCCGCTTTGGTCTCAACAGGTAAAACTAGGTACATTTTCGCTGGTTTGCGCATATCCGACATCGTGTGGGCCTCAATTTGAAAAGTGTACTTATTGTGTGCGAGACTGAACATCAAATCTCTCATGTCAAATTCCAGCACTTGCGTCTGAGATGCTCCCCTCCAAAGGTAAGTACCAAAGAAGCAATTGTAGTTGGTCAATGCAATTGAAGAATCTGACTCGCAGTTTGGATGGAAGAACTTCAAATTCAGATTTGCTAAATGTATCAATATGGTTTCGTTAAATCTACCTGAAATTCATATACCTATGTATATAATGTATGTACATACGCACATATTTACGGGTCATCTGAGAACGCTCGATGCTGTTACCAAGAACTTACGGGAAACTATTACGGAAATCTGTGGGTACGATGCTGTCTCTCCATTAAAATCATTGGTAAGTTTTACCACAAGCTTTACTGTGGGCGCGGTTCCCAATGTAAAGTTTCGTTCAGGTCTAGAAATTTGTTTTTTATATTTGTCAAATTTGTTCTATTTTTATTTTAGAAAAATGAAATAAGACTGAATGAAACAAGACTTACCCAATCCCTTCAAAATATGCTTCGAGGCTGAGATCCGCGATAAATTTATAATCATTTTGCACTGGAATTGCGTGAGCAAATTTAATGTTCCCAATTGTTGCTTCGGGTTGAGAACGGGACAGTTAATTTTAGTGAGACCTGTACAAGTCGGATTCAATTAAGAACGCCATCGTTGCAACATATTTCGTAGGGATTATGTTATCAGTTATTTATCGAGTTCTACCTGGCCCAGAAAGAGTGGTTGAAATAATTCTTTGATCATCTCTCCTGATAATCATTTGACTCTTTCCGTTTTGAATTCCCCTACATTTCTTTGTGACGATGCCCCTGCTTAATTTTTATATCCTGCCCCGGGCCGAGATTCTAGAAAGGTTTTTGGGCATTTTAGGAAAGTGGATCTTGCTAGTATTTCTTTTGGCAAGACAATTCTGAATTTCCAACAATAATGTATACCCCAACAACTTCCGCATATAATTTCGTGCATTTCTCCTTCCCATTATTTAAAGCATCTTGGTACGTCACACTTTTCCTGGCAGTATCCCCCGAAAACTCCTTCAACATTACTCGAGGTCGAGGTATCCTTGCCCCCGTATCTGCAGTCACAGTCATTTCTATCACTGAGCTCCGGAAATTAGACCGAAATTACACAACATCAACAATAAGCAAATATGAATAATAATTCATTTGTATTCCAAAATCAGACCGTCCCGTACCAATATTCGAAGGGACGTCATAAGTAACACAGCTCAAAATGTCAAAATTCTTTGTATAAATCGGAAGCCATTTATTCAGAGTCGTGTTGATGTGACCGGAAAGGCTAATCACTTGCTTGCTCCGCAAGATCACGGCCTCATCCGAGTCGTAGGAACCCACGCCAATATCTAAAGTTTATCAGTTAATTTTTCATTTTAATTGGCCAACTAATTAGTTTTCATTAATTTTCCACTTCAAGTGAATGCCCGAAGGAATTTCGGAGGCAAATTCCCTCTAAAATTACCATTGTAGCCATTATTGTCAAAGTCCACACCATTCGACAAACTGTAGCCGAATCCACTTAAAGAACTGGCAATCCTGCTGGCGTGTATCACTTGGGCGAATTTACTGCGCAGACCTTCTGGACTTCCGTGATAGATGTAGATGGCGCCACTTCCGGTCTCTGACATTTCCTTCTTAAAATAAGGGGCTCCGACGATTATGTCTGCGGACACAATAATTAATAAGAATAAAACAATGAAAATAAAGTTTTCTACAAGAATTTGGAGTGCAAATTAGGTATAGTTATAGTCACTTCGTCCTACCATTAAAGCCATCCTTATTTAAATCCCCGGCGGAGGAAATCACCGTTCCAAATCGAGACCAGGGTATATTTTCTCCCCGTAGTATTTGACGAAGTTCCAGATTTACCTACGATTTAATGGCAATTTTAGATGAGACTCCACTGATTCATAATTCCCTGGAAATTTAATTTCAGGTAATCGAAGTATTCAGAAACGCACCCCTTTTGAAATGTACACGAACGCAGCACCTTCGTCGCCTCTCACAAACGTCCGAAAATCCTCGATAGTATCCGATTTCGCAAGATTTATGGACGTCTCCGACGTATAAAGAGGAGCTCCAACCATTAAATCATCATAGCCATCCCCATTAACATCCAGAGCACACAAAACTGATCCAAAGTACGACCCGATTTGAGTTCCATTAATAACTTGTATCCGGATCAGTGGGTCATTTTCCGTTTCCGGAAAGTCAAAGACGATCACTTGACCTGCCAAGAAATTCGCCCTGGGAGCTCCGCCCACGTAGTGAGTTTTATTTTCCCCCAAAAAGTGGCCGGCATGGATGGAATAACCAAAGTAACTATAATTCTCAAACATATTCCCTAATTCGGGACGGACGACAATTTTCTCGGCGAAGATATTACTAGTGTCATCAGGGGACGGTGTCGTCAGGTTGCTTCTATCTGAGTATAAGATAACACTGCCGTTCCATACATTGATTCCGGGTGCTCCCAAAATCAGTTTGTTTTCTTGGGTCACATGCATGGAGAAACCGGCTTGGCCAAAACTCCAATCATAAAATGTTTGACGATTTTGGAACTCTGTAAAATTGCCGAAGCCTTTTTTTCAGAAAATTTGAATAAAATATAAAAACAAATATATTACAGTCATTGAAAGATTAAAAAAAAGAGCTACCGTCTCCAGACAGAGGGAGTAACCCATAGTTCGTGGGCACAGACGGAACGGAAGGCTTAAGAACATCTTCGATCTTCCTCCAATAGCAAATGGCATTCCTCATATATTCGTCATTGTACTGGTTAACCCATCGACTGGCACAGATTACAAAGAGTTCTGAGGTCTCCGGCGATAATGAGGATCCCAACCATCCCGTGTCTTTCTTATTCTTCACACCGGATTCTATGTCCACGTCTACGATCAAAATGAATTTAATGAAATAAACAATCATAATATCATCCAAGAAACAACCAAAGCAAAGTTCACTTCCGTAAAAATCCATCTCAATATTCCGATCCGGACACGCATCTTGCTGACTTCCTAAGTTGCATCTCCAAACTAGCCCTGGTTCCTTGATTTGGCTAAAATCGGTCGAATTCCCGCGCGGGGCTCCGATTATGATCCTTTCGAAATAAAATAGCTTTTATAATGTTTACGCACGGGTAGGAAAAATATTAAAATTTAGAATATAATATTAAAAATTAAAATATAGAATATACATATCTGTAATATTAAAATACAGAATATAATATTAAAATGTAGAATATAGAATTTAATATTAAAATGTAGAATATAGAATTTAATATTAAAATACAGAATTTAATATTAAAATGTAGAATATAGAATTTAATATTAAAATACAGAATTTAATATTAAAATGTAGAATTTAATATTAAAATATAGAAATTGACCAATACCAAATGTTTTTTTCGGTCCCTTTAAAAATCCCTACAGACGCTCCAAAGTAACTCCCAACGTCTGCTTCGTTGGATATTATTATGGGATAATCCGTATCCACATTAAACGCCAGGCTGGGATACCCAAAAATGCTCAGGCAGAAGCAAAATGTAATCAATTTCGAAATCATTGTTGGGAAATGTATAGGATAGAATTTGCAGAAATATGCTCCTACATTGTTTACTTCCACATATTAAAATGGATTTATAGGCAAAAATGGTAAGCTAAAACTCCACTGTGGGCACGTATCTATCCCTACAATCAGTGATGTATCCGTAGCTTTTAGCGTATAAATTTGATGACAAGATAATTCTCTATAATAAAAATGTTGCTGAAACATAAAACCTTTGGTTGAGAGATAATTGATTCATACGGTGCATATTTGTATATAGGACCGCTCACACTCCGGTTTTGGCATTATAAACGAAGAAGGTTAAGTATAAATATAACTAATCACTGGGGAATATCAGAAGGAAGCCAGTTTTTACGGTGTTCGCTAACACTTTTGAGGGCTCTTGCTGGGAGAATGCCGACATTACAAAGTGAGTGCATCGAAATGCATGTAAATATGTTTTATGCATTCATGGGCACCTCTTAATCGGTAATCAGCTTTGGAGTTCAGAAATGGCAATGTGGTTTGACGTCGATTGCATTTCATAACATTATACCCAAGTTCATAGAGCGGAATTCCTGGGAATCGAAAGTTTTATTCATATTTTAGCGATTTTTTTTTCGTTTCCTTAAAAAACTGAATCGTTTATATCAGAAGGAAAATCCGGCCAGATTGACTGCTGTTTGTATCAAGTATATAGGTATACTTATGTATACGGGATGCCCAATCACAAGAGGCCTAAACCATAAAAACTAAATTACCGCTAAGCGTATTTAAATAAACGATGTATGTACATACATATACGCATATGAGACCGTTATAGCAGCAGAAGAGGTAAATTCCAACGTTTTAGTTATCAGAAGAGGTTCTTCTGGATTTCTTGTAAACGTCTATGACTAGCCCTAAGGCCTTGCTCATTTCTCAGTAAAAACCAAAATATGTCAACTGCCAATTGCTCCCAGGAAATTTATATTCCTCTTTATCTAAAATCTTGAACAGGAAAAGCCCTGGCATTCGCTGGTAGAAATTAATGTTTGAGATTCTTCAAATTATTTGTGATGTCATTGGCTCTTCCGACTAAAACCGAGAGAAGTCCAGAAGGAAACGCACCGAAGCTAGTCCAGCAAGCTTCCTTGTAGTCCGATATGTCCTAAATCCAATAATTTTTCCATCTCTCTCTTTAATAAATGCTTATTGTTCATGACGGAAATGCCTCCCATACTCTTTCAATAATATTTGATAAATATTATTATAAATATTATATAAAATATAATATATATATGTATATATATATATAATAAATTTTATATAAATATTTTATAAATAAAATTAAGTTATATATCATATGTATATAAATATATATTATTAAATAAAATAATAAATATTATATTATTTATTAGTCAATAAATATATTCTCAGAACTATTCTATTACACAAAAAAAAGAAAATTACTCAACACTCTCACTCAAATACATCGGAATTTTTTTCAAGGATAAAGTCCGACCTCATAGAATGAACATGACACGTCCAAGGGAAGTAGATGGGAGAGAAAGTATTAGACGAATAAAAATATTTGTAGATCAGTTCAACTGATTTCTCATGGAGAAAAACCCAGAAATTGTTAAAAGAAAAAATGGTGTAATAAATATAATAAAATAGGTATCTTACCTTGTATATTTTTTAATCAAAGAAAACTCGTTGAATTGTATTTAACGCTACAAATGTACATATGTATGTACGTACATGTTTCAGATACTAACGATAGGTAGAAATAATTCTAATTATGTTTGTAAGTAAAATATTTACTGGGATCATCGTTTCCCCATGTTATCGTAAGACGCCACCGTGGTGTTTGTATATACAGTAGACTCTCGCTATAACAGCACCCTATAAAGCATTCAATTTCGCTTGTTATAGCGAAAAACTGTTATAGAGAACAGACATTTCTATGTTAACAATTGGAGAAAGTTTTTGAGGGGAGAATTTTTTGCTGCTGTTATAACGAGAGTACTGTCATACAGGGGACTGTTATAGAGAGAGTCGACTGTACCTTATTTGTAATGTGAGACTATAAGTAGATTATTATAAAAAAACAAATATATAGATATATGTAAAGGGAAAGTTATATTTCTCTTCGAATGTCAAACACACATTTGTATTGAACATCTGTATAGGTTTACTGTCAATAAAAACAGTGGGTATTATTCTAAACGGAATCACCGATGTGTAATCAAATGGGGGAAACTAGCGATGAAATAATCAAGAATAAAACCAATAATTTCTGTCATTAAAAGACGATTCCGTCCTTCGATTCTTTAATTGGCTCCTATTCGCTGGTGCTAGCACAAGGCGGCTTGGAATTGTCATCCGGGAGGTCACTTTCACCTTCTGGCCGACGAGCCGCCGGACTCGCCCAGTTCATCTCAGGCTCCGCACCTTCAACAGCCTCCTTGTATTTCCTTTTGAAGAAGCCGCACTGTGGTTTCAAAAAAATAATTGTAAAATTCTCAAAACATTTAATTGCATACGAATCAGTTTTCCCGTAAAGTATCCCACAATTGATGATAATTATTTAATAATGACTGATGAATGGTTGATTTCAATAACAAAATTTCTGTCATAATTAAAAAAAAAAAAAAAAAAGGAAAGCAATACTTTGTATAAGCAGAGAACGATGAGGAAGAAAATGAGAATGCCGACAAGGATTGCGACGATGTAAATCCACAAAGCCAATCTCGTTGATTGCAAAACAATTAGGGTGGATGCCTCGGCTCGGTCATTAAATACATTATCTCCATGGATGTCTTCGTCTGCATCTGACATCGTTATTTCCCCACTGGATTTGACCATCAGCAGCTGGACGCCTTCCCTGTCGAATATTTCCCCTGGAAAGTAAGCAATAATGGTGTGACATTTAATTCACAGTTCTCAAAAGAGTTCTCAAAATACTTTTAAATATTCGTTGTTTTAGTTTTAGCCAATTTATTCAATGTACTGAATAAGAAAAGCAAGACCTACGCAGAGTATCGGAGGTCACTCGCATGCTGAAGGTCACACTCCCACTGGAATTGGCTTGGAATTCCTTGAAAACACATTTGACTGTCATGCAGTCGACGAAACGGGAGACACATTCGAAATTCAGGATGTTATTTACAACCAATTGCTTTCTTTCTTGAGGGGAAAATGCCTGAGAAGAAACATCTCGCTTTCTCCTCAAGCCTTCCTTAGCAACATCCGGCCCAGAAGTTATTTCGGGAGAATATGTGATTGCCCGATCTGACTCGGAAGTCATTTCTAGGGAGATTGTGGTGACCCGAACCGGGTCAGACGACGCTTTTTTGTGGAATCTACCATCCAAGGCTTCGCAGGACACGTCCTCGCCACTTTGCTCTGCCTGTATGAAATATAATAAATAAAAATGCCTTGATGAAAAAAACATTTTTCGAGGGAAAGCAGCCAGTACTTGGCTAACTCACACATAATTACAAAGGCAATTACACGGTTAATAAAATTAATTTAATTAAACGGATAATAAAATTAATTACATTAACGGGTTAATAAAAATTCAACCATTCCGAGATATTGTCCGAATTAATTTGAAAATGAAAAAATATTTTCTAAGACAAACCCTGGGAAGGTAAACTTGGACCATTTCCTCCGTATGACCTTGGAGATTGGTTAGGTTCACGGGAATATGGAAGGTCAATAATAGAGCTGGCATGGAAGTGGGGCCGATTAGCTTAATCTGTAAATTGTGGTAGGATCATCGGGTTTAGGAACTGTTAGAATCACCTTGATAAAGTTTCGGAAATGATTAAAAGGGGATATGAGGTGGTACTTCATATTTATGTGCTAATAGCTGGAAGGAGATCGGCGTTGTCTCAGTGAAATTGATCGTCTGGTTACTGGCCGATATATGTGCGTCCGCTTTGACCACGACAGGTAAAACTAGTTTCATTTTTACAGGTTCGGGTTCGAGTAAATCCGACATCGTTTGAACTTCGATGTGAAAAGTGTAGTTACGATCGTTAATGTTTCGGTACTTCAAATCGCTCATGTCAAATTCCAGCACGTATTGCCGAGACTCTTCTTGCCAAAGGTATTGACCCAAAGAGCAATTGTAGTTGGTGGATGTGGACGAAGATTTTGTCTCACAGTTTGGATGGAGGAACTTCAAATTTCGATTTGCTAAATGTATCAATATTTTTATATAATTATTTAATTTTAAAGAATGTTAAAGCATTTTAAATAATTTTAAAGCATTTTTAAGAATTTTAAAGAATTTTAAAGAATTTTAAAGAATTTTAAAGAATTTTAAAGCATTTTTAAGAATTTTAAAGCATTTTAAAGAATTTTAAAGAATTTTTATTTTTCATCAAGAACTTACGTGAAACCGTTACGAAAACAAATGAATGCATCGCTGTCTCTCCATTATTGGTAACATTTACCACAAGCTTTACTGTGGGCGAGGTTCCAATCGTAAAGTTTTGCCCAGGTCTAGAAATATAGCCTTTGTATTTAATCTCCCGAATTCTCTATATTTAGTGAAGAAAAATGAAAATAGGGCTTACCCAATCCCTTCAAAATATGCTTCGAGCAGGAGATCCGCGACACATTTCAGGGGTAATATTAATGGTGTGTTTAGACTTGGATTCATAATAGGGCAGCAAAATTCAGCTAGACCTGTCAACGTCCAGTTCAGCAAAAACAAATCATTGTTGCAGCATAATTTCCCTTGTTATTCGTCTTTTATTACGTACCCGGCCCAGAAACAATCGTTGAAGCAATATTCTGATCATTTCTTCTGATATGGAAATGCGTCATTCTTCCTGAAGATCCATTTTTGTGATTGGCTGTGATCACAGACGCATTCAGCGTAATTTTTATATGCTGCCATGGATCCAGATCGAGAGGCTAGCCAATTTAAAAATTTTTTAGAAATTCTAAGAACTAAGATATTGCAAGGGTTAATTTTTGGGCAAGATCATTTTGCTTATCTTTTACCTGCACAACTTCTCCGACTAATTCCGTGCATGTCTCTGTGCCTCTAATTAGCTTTTCTCTGTACGTCACACTTGTGCTGTTATCCGACTCGGACTTCTTCAACATCACTCGTTGCAGCTTAACGTCCGCCGTCACCACCACTTCGACTTCTGTGAAACCCCGGAAATTAGACGGAAAATACACCATTAACAATATCGATGAATCAATAAAAAAAATATTATTCCCAGGAACAAGCACCTACCGAGCTCTCGTACAAGGCCAGCAGTATTATAGATAAGGCAACTCAACATTTTCAATTCCGTCGCCTTCACAGGGAGCCGTTTTAGCGTCGTGCTGACATGACCCGAGAGGTTAATCACCGACTTGCTCCGCAAGACAACGACCTTCTCGGAGTCATAAGAACCCACGGCAATATCTAAGAGTTTATTAGTTAATTATCAGAGATGGCCAAAATACTTTAGTTCAAAATACTAATGCACTCGAAGGCTTTAATTACAAATTATCAATTACATGTGGCTGCTCCCCAAGTATTTAATTACAAATTGCAGAATGCAATTGTATTTTATGTCGAACACAAAATACAAATTGCAAGATATATCAATAGCTATTAATGTATTTAGATACGTATTTTAATTACAAAATACAAAGAATTGCATTTAAAATACGTATTTCAATTACAAAATTCAAACAAATGCATTTTAAATACAAAATTCAAACAAATTCATTTTAAATACAAAATTCAAACAAATGTATTTTAAATACGTATCATATGAGTTCATTTCTATTTCAGAGCACAATCAACAAATGACAAATTCTATTTTGCCTTGGTGCACTTTTAAATTACAAAATACAGCAAAATACTTCCAAAAAATCTCGTGTATTTAAATTCAAATATCCGTATTTGAAAATACAAAAATGTATTTCAAATACGTATTTCAAACACGTATTTCCAATACAATGTATTTTAAATACGATGCGTTTTGGCCATCTCTGTTAATTATTCATTTTAATTTTTATTTAATTAATTTTTATTAAGTGTTTATTTGCCACTTTAATTGAATACAAGAAATAATTTCGGAGGCAAATTCCCTCTAAAATTACCATTGTAGCCATTATTGTCAAAGTCCACACCATTCGACAAACTGTAGCCGAATCCACTTAAAGAACTGGAAATCCTGCTTGCGTGTATCACTTGGGCGAATTTACTTTCCAGGCCTTTTGCACTTCCGTAATAGATGTAGATGGCGCCACTCCCGGTTCCTGTCATTTCGTCCTCACAATAAGGTGCTCCGACGATTATGTCTGGACAAAATCAAATCAAAATAAAATTTTCGACAAGAATTTTAGGTCTAAATTAGGTACAGCTACCATTAAAGCCATCTCTATTTAAATCCCCAGCGGAGGAAATCGCCGTTCCAAATCGAGACCATGGTGTGTCTTCTCCCTGGAGTATTTGACGAAGCTCTAGCTTTGCCTGTAATTTAACAGCAATTTTGTATCATATATTAGATCTGGCTGGTTCGTATTTAGCGGATATCTAATATCAGTACTGGAAATATTCAGAAGCGTTACCCCTGTTGAAATGTACACGAACACAGCCCCTTCGTCGCCTCTCATAAACGCCCGGAGATCCTCGGTAGTATCCGATTCCACCGGAAATATGGACGCCTCCGAAGTATAAAGAGGAGCTCCAACGATTAAATCATCGTAGCCATCCCCATTAACATCCACAGCACACAAAACGGATCCAAAATACGACCCGATTTGAGTTCCATTAATAACTTGTATCCGGATCAGCGGGTCATTTTCCGTTGGTGGAAAGTCAAAGACGACCACTTGACCTCCTGAGAAATTCGCCCTGGGAGCTCCGCCCACATAGTGAATTTTATTTTTCTCAAAAAAGTGCCCAGCATGGACAGAATAGCCAAAGAAACTGTTGTTTTCAAACATTTTCCCTAATTCGGGACGGACGACAAATTTCTCGGCGAAGATATTGCTGGTTTCATCAATGGACTGTGCCGTCTGGTTACTTCCATCTGAGTACAGGATAACACTGCCTTTCCATACATTGATTCCGGGTGCTCCCAAAATTAGTTTATTTTCCTGGGTCACATGCATGGAGAAACCGGCTTGGCCATAAGTCCAGTAGAAATCTTTTTGTTGATCTGTGTATTCTGCGGAATTCACGTGAAATAAGTATCACTATGTATTGCAAGGAATGACAAAATATGAATTAAAATTCGAATTAAAATACGCGTTTTTCCTAATTATGAATACAAATTTAAATTTCGGATATC
>JAQGBT010004432.1:0-16576 GCA_034698585.1 Disparrhopalites patrizii
GTTCAAGCACATAGGAACTCGAACTCAGACCCTGCCATACAAAAGGCGAATGCTAGCTGAGTGCGAGTTCCGTACTCAGGATCTCTGAGTTCGCGAGTCTATGCATTCAAAACCTCAAAAAAGACTCGACACTTTCTCTCATACCACTATCGTCACTACAGACTGAAGCGAGTATTGTGCAGACACATCATCCAATGAAAAGAATATCAATATCCAACTCAAACCAAATACGAACAACATTGAACAATTAGAAAATATCAAGTCATTTTCACAACAAAACACCCATCACTGGAAAACCCTTTGAGACTTTGAGTGCAATTATGCCAGTCAGGTACGTCCACTGTTCGGCCACAAACCCATTTACATCCAGAAAAAAAAACGTTTTACATCTTTTTCGTAAACAACGCAAATATGTTATCAAATATTGAAAATAAAGTACCATTAACTCTTTAACTCCGTCGGCATTTCACGAATTCAATCTTCAGTATACAAAACATTAGAATAATTATCAAAAATGATAAGAAAATCCGAAAAGACTGTCAAAGCAAAGAATTTCGGAGTGAAAAGGTCATTTCCGCAAAAACGAGGGCAGATCTTAAATGCGGCGAAATCTGAAATCACTGATGCTTGACATTTGGCCATGCCACGTGTCACGCCTGTTGTTTCGCTACGTTTATGGCTAAAAATTATGCGGCGAACTGAGAGGAAAAAAAGCACGTTGTTTTTTTATCTTGTGATTGTGATTGTGAATGCCAGAAAAATCATGTGTTTTTGACTTTTTTTTTAGTTCTTTTGCGGGGTGAAGTTTTTTTTTAAATAACCGCGCGCTCTCATCGTTTGAATTGTAGAAAAAGACGTGGCGGTGGCGATGATCTCCGAGTCATTTTGTCCATTTTATATGGGATTTTTGCCATTATTATACGTATACTTATATGAGAGCTCTCATCAGTTGATTTTTGTATAGGCATACTGTCTCTCTTTGTAAAGCTGCCGTGGTCCCAGATTTTTGATAATAAAGCAGTCGGAAAAAAAGACAGGAGGAAACGGGAGAAAAGTCTGACAGATTTTTGTCTTTTGCCAGTTAAAGGTGGACAAAAGGTCATTTTGTCCCTTTGAAAATCATCCGGAAACTGGGACTAGCCCGTGGATTTGGAATTAATCAAGAAAAAAAAGAAAGTGTTCAGAAAACCGGCTACTTTAATTAGTGCCAGGGAAAACCGTTTGCGGTCTTTTATTTGGACGTATTTTATTCCTTTCTTCAAAAGGATATTTTTTTTTTGGTATTAGAAACATTTAATTGTTTCCTCAATAACTCAAAATGATAGAGGCTCTATTTGACGATTTGAGACGCATGAACAAGCGCCAGGTAATTTCCGGTTCTTTCTTTTATTTATTTTTGGCGTGTAAATTCTTCCGGTGCTTTTATGAGCTTTGGTTGATTTTGTGGTAGAATTGATTTAGTTTTGATCTGAATTCAATTGCACGTTGTATGGGCTTGATGCATTTGTTTGGGTGGTTATTGGACCACGAATAATTGGATAACAAAATATGTATGGTAATGGTATGATGTGTGTTAATACAGGGATGGGTGGTAGTGTGTTTTGACGGTGAATGTGTAGATTTATTTGATGGATTTGGAGATTTGGACTGGAGAATGTCTAGGAATTTTGTGGGGGATTTGGTGGTTTGGTGTATATACTTACAAATAAAATGTTTGGGTGGCTTTCTTCCATTCAACAGTTCCTGTATCAAGTCTTGTCTTTTGGCATGATCGTCAGTTCTGCTCTAATGATATGGAAAGGCTTGATGGTAGTTACTGGATCAGAGTCTCCTATCGTCGTAGTTTTGAGGTAAGGTCAACATCTGTTTTTGGGTTAAATTCATGTGATACGGAAAAAATGGTACAATATTATTTTGAATTGAAAAATTATTTATTAGTTTGTGAATACTAAGCCATATCGATATACGATGCGTCAGTCTTTGTCTTGGAGGTTACAGGTGACGTGTATTAGTTGGTGCAGTTTGTTATTTGTCTTGGTACACGATTTGTACCTTGGCACTATGCTGGGGTAGAAATTGGCGGCAGACGCTTCAATGACACGTTGATTACTTGCAAAACGTTTTTCTTGAAATGTATACGTACAATGACCGTGATCCATGATTCCACGATCAGGCCATTGTATGCAAAAATAAACGAGAGTAGTACATATTTTAATAATTATTAGTAATCCAAAGAAAATTGGCATTTGGCTGGTATTCATACTTTATCTTGGTACGGACTGGAACAAATCCTGTATTGATAAATTGTTGGGTATAGTATACCATTCAGTTACACATGTTTATACATGTGTAACCTGTGCATGCTGAGGTTTAACTGATACCCGACAATCATTATTAATTAAAGACTAAATTGATTGTTTTATCGTATTATCATTGTTTTGGTTGCTTTAGTGGGAGCATGGAACCGGCGTTTCATCGGGGCGACCTTTTATTTCTCACTAATTACGATCAAGACCCCATCCGAGTGGGTGAAATTGTAGTATTCAAAGTGGAAGGCAGAGACATTCCAATAGTTCATCGTGTTCTAAAACTTCATGAAAGGTATTCTTGCATTCCAAAGATCCACCACAAAATTATTATGTAGACCTTGAAAAAACATTCTGAATGTTCGGTTTTTGTTTTTTCTGTAGAGAGAATGGTACGGTTAAGTTTCTCACCAAGGGAGATAATAATAGCGTGGATGATCGCGGTCTGTATGCTCCAGGTCAGCTTTGGTTGACCAAGAAAGACATCGTTGGACGAGCTCGTGGTTTACTTCCTTACGTGGGCATGGTCACTATTTATATGAATGAATATCCGAAAGTCAAGGTTCGTGAAATTGCGCTCATTAAAAATCTTCGGCTACCTTAAATGCTATCCCTTAACTGTATAATTTTTATTAAAGTACTACACAGCTTGGTTGAACAGTTTAGTACTCGCGATATCTCTGATTCTGTAGCTGAAAAAGTCGGAGATGCGTGATCATTTATCTTCTATTATATGTATGCATTTTTACGAGCAAGTTGAAGGATACAATGTAAGTCAGTTTTTCTGGAGGCTCGTGCGACCAGCTGTCTTTTTTCGGAATAATTTATAATTTTTAGGGAATATTGGCCAAGGCCTTATTGATTCCCAATCAGACTCCTGTCCGAGCAGGCAATTTACCCACTTTTTTTCCTTTCATGCTTTGCTTCATTTTGTAAAAACAATACATACACATGCGTGTTTGCATATTTGGGATTTTTTGTCTACCCCTTTGTTTACTCTGTAATAGTGGCTTGACCCTCAAAAATTTTGTTTTACGAGTTATTAACGTCACTGATTCCCGATAGGATTAAATGCCATTAAGACACGATGTGATTGTGAAGATTTGAAATTATCAAAATGTATTTTTTTTTTCTGTACAGTACATGCTACTGGCGGGCCTGGCGGGTTACGTGTTAATACATCGAGAATGATATGAACTTCTTCCTTCTCTAAATTATATTGTAAAAAAAACTACAAAAAAAAGGAAATTAATTTCGTGTTTTGGTTACATTGTTGTGTACTAGGTTGAAACAAAAATAATGATAATGATGGAAGTTTATGCATGAATAAACGGAAATGAAATAATCTTGGTTATTACCTCGTAGTTCCGCTCTAAATTTCGTGGTGGTACTCAGCACGATGTATTGATTCGTTTGTTTGGTCCATATACAAGCCACATAGTACCTTTCCCTATCAATTATACCAAACAACCCAGTACACTACAAACATACTAACAACATCGCCAGACCTAACCTACTATTAGCTTAGCATCCTGTAAAGGGGAAAAAAAGTACAATAGTGGGCCGAGGGCTTGCAGATAAAAAAAAGCGTACGAGAAATCTTGAAGAGCTCTCTCATGACAATCATGTTCTCTACCCCTACATATATGGCTGTTGGTGTCAGTCTTGTTTTCTGTCCATTCCCCCGTCAGTTTACGACATTCCAGCGTCCAGGCATCACCTTGTGCTCCCCACAAACTCTTTCGTCCACACCAGTTGGCTTTCCGCTTCGGTGCCTTTCACTCTGTAAAAAATTCCTGGTATACAAAGACGTGAGAGTATTTTGAAAGGCTTTCTCCATGGTGGTGACACGAGAGATGGGGGAAAGTAAGAAGGATCATTATAAGAACCAAATGGTTATGTGGAATAGTCAATTTAATAAGCCTCCTGGATCTTCTCAGCAAGTGGAGGAACACCATACCGTCACGATTCCGGTGGAGAGGGTTAATTTCAGTCAATCGGACAATGTGAGTTCATTTTTATAATCTAATTTTCTTGATTTCTTCAATAAAGTGTACTTTTCCATAATTTTTTTAGTAGACGATTTATTTTTACTATGATATACTAGCTTCTAGTGTTTTGTAATTTCTTCTGTTCCAATATTAATGAACATGCAATTGCTATCAAGATTAATTAATTTCCCACAGAATCTACCTGAGCTTGTTGTGAAAGAGAACCTGGGTCAGTCGGTTAATCTCCGGTCTCACAGTGATATTCGATTCCATATGAACGTTCTTGAAAATACGTGCTGTTTGGATAAGCAACGATGTGAAAAGTATCGGAGGGATCTGGACGAGCAAGTTCGGGACCGGGATCGGAGGCGTAAGGTAAAAAAGAGTGGAAAAAAATGTTTTTAGTCCTTTGTGCATTTTTTGCATGGTTTTTAGCTATTTATATTTATTACTCCTACTGGCACCTGCTCGTTTCCATCCGTTGAAATCCACGCAATTCTGAATATCTATCAATTTTCCGGGTACAAGATATAATTGATTTTTCTGTTCGGGGGCAAAAACCTCATTTTATTGGTAACTTAATTTTATTATTTTACTAAGAAATCCTTCAAAATTTCGTTAAGTTGATATACTGAAGAGATGACGCCTCGAATTAAAGCAACGAGTAAGTAACTATCTTTGATTAAAACACAGACAGGGAGAATTTAGAACTAGAAGGAAAGTGTAGAAGGAAAGTGTAATATATTAATGCCCGAAGACGTTTATTTTTTATTTTTTATTTACAATTAATTTACAAAAAGCAGCTACTTATCCTATTCATACTTTCTGTATGGTACATATACATAGTGAGCAATTGCAGGTGAATGAAGTGGAAATGTGTGAATTTTTCATCAATCATTTTAAGAAGATAAACCTGTGATTAATCAGATGGGAAAAATTGTCTTGAAAGAATTCATTATGTAGTGGCTAATTAGTTTGATGCAATGTCTGTAAAAACAACGGATGCAGTTTTGGTATGCAAAATAATTATTTTTGTCTGTCCTAGTCATAAATGCTATTAAATTAAATTATTGCCACTATGCGCATGCTAGTGTGTGCCACTAACCATTTAACATTTAAAAGTAGTAACGTAGTGTTTGTGTGTGTGGCATTAACGTAGAAAGCTTCTTTGATTATTTTGTTGACGGTCAGAATGCCTTTAGTAGTAATAGATGCAATTTAACTGCAGTCTTACATAATGACGTCCATAAAGATGGAGATTAACGATACCCTTGAAAAACTAGTTCAACTTGTGCCTATCTCAAGGTTCAAAAGTCTGCAAGAGCTGCCTTTTGTATACACTGAAAGGAGAAAAAAGCACCGATTATAAGTCATGCAAATGCAAAATGCATTCGCCCAAGGAAATCCTGGACCATACATAAAAACCAGGAAACAAATATTCCTTTGATGAAAAAATTACGTTCTCCCCGATATAAATCGGATCACCTGGCTTTTTTTTCTAACCACGTGTGTAATGCTTTCTATATATAGGAACTCCCATAATTTATGGCAGCCGTGACATTCCTAAAAAAATCTTTATAAACAAGAATTTTATGATCGACGCACTTTTTTTATTAAAGGAAATCCCGGGTTTTTTATCCCTTTACAATTCACTGTGGCAAGTCTTTTAGGCAATCTGCCAATGTCAATTCATTGGAAGGTAAAAGTTCTAAAAGTGAGGCTTTGTTGACGTAAATTTTTATGAAAACAGTTCATTCATAAGGTGATTTACAGAGAAATAAAAAGGGCTACCTTTGATTTCTCGCAGGCTGTATATCACCCGTAAAAAATTATATGGTCATAAAACGCATATTATATCGTGCTCAGCTGTAGATTTTTTTTTAGCAGTAAGAAAGCCCTTGAATTCCCTCGAAATCCTGAATAACTATGTCAAATGAGGATAAAAATATGAAATATGAAAGAAACGTCGTCATTTCCTTATAATTACAAAAATTTGTACAGATACAAAAAAATTTCAAGTCCTTAGTAGCATCGTGTTTTATTTGCGTGATTTTCAAAAACTTTTCATTTTTTTTAGTAACGTTGTTTTTGTCGTCTTCTACGACTATTGTATTGTTATTGTATTTTAAAGTTTGTTGCTAATATTACTAGAAAGTCTTTTTTTTTGTTCAAAAAACAACAACAAAGGAAAGTAAATAAATACAAGACTGAGTAATTACTTACATGCTAATTTTATAATATTCGGACACAAGAAAAGTACACAATAAGAATATGCGGAAGATAACATTTCGTTTCTTTTGTAATAAAATTGGGGGCAAGAAAATAGGATGTTGTACTGACTGACGGCCATTATAATTGATCTTATTTATTATTATTATTATCATATATGTATATCATACTAAAAACAAGTAATAAATCACCTGGAAAAATGCCATACGTACTTTAACATCGGACATTTTAGATTACTTATTGTATCGTTAGTAAAAAGTTGGAGTTTTGCTTTCTTTTCGTATGCATGCTGTGTAATTTTTTGTTATCGTTATTAGTAGTACAATATTTTTTGGCTACAAAATAGACGTTAAGGCTGTTTTTTTTTATTCTCGCTTGTGGTTATTTATTTTTCGATGTGTAGTGTGCCACTTAATAACTTTTGAGGATGTAAATGTTTTTAGAATAAGTACGATGGATAACTTTCAAAATAGGACTTTTTATGTAAGTAGAGACATGCCCGTATTAAGTATTCTGAAAAAGGATAAAGAAGACAAATGATATTGCATGGAAAAAGAAGAAGAATTATCGTGTGAAATTTTGCACCTGCAAGATTTACACCTCTATACATATAAGAAAAAATATACATGTTACAGTTTGTATTGTATATAAAGAAATGGAAACTATGTATTTACTTAGGAAGATACATTGGAAGAACAAGAGAGTATATAACAAAAGATCTTTTTTTTATCTTTACTCCGAATCGGTGAGGTCTTACACAAAAAATGTAAGAGAGAGAATCAAGGTGTGTCCATTTGCCAATATACATAATCTTTATACTACTATAGCTACTTGTATGACAAAAAAAACTTTGTAAAGAAATCTCGGAATAACTACAACTACGTCGATAGAGTAGGTTAAGAGGGTGTTTTTTTTGTCCAGGGAGGAATGTCACCTGCATGGTTGTATATAAATGTTGTAAGATTGCGCGTATTAAACTGGGAGTAATAATAACAAGAGAATATTAGTACAAAAGAACTTTTTTTTTGTGTAGTAGGAAGGAAGAGGCTGAGGTCGAAGGCGTATAGAAATGGCTGTGGTCAGATCTAAAAAGTGTGTCACCGTGACATAACCTATTAGGCACATGTTTTTATTGCTGTACTCTTACTTATTACATACTTTTTTTGCAGCACGCTGCAAAAGGAACAGTTTTTTAAGAGATAGTAGGCAACTACAGACTTTTTTTTTCCTTTTGAGATGATTTTTTTTTGAGCATACTAATTTTTGGAAGATTCACAAATACAGATGGAGAAACAACTCAACAATGGTGTGGAACTGGCTCCCCTTTTACTACAAAGGAAAAGCCCAAGTTTACCAAAACTGCCGTACTTAAATTCAACGGATGTGACTCGGCCTTTTAATTTGTAAGACGCAGATACAAAAAGTTGTTTTTATAATATATATGTTATATTTAGACTTCTTAAAATTAAAATGTAATATGTTGCGAGTTTTTTCCCATGTTGCTATTTTTTTCCTTTCCTGGTTAATAAAACATAATAGTTCACCACGAGTAGCCGCGTGGACTCCTCAGTCTCCCACACATTACCACCAAGAACTTTCAATGCAACAAGAGTCTCGAGTTTCGCAAGAGAGGTACCAGCGAGAACGAGATAAGCAAGAAGCTGAAAGACATTTTAACAACTGGACCCTATTCTGGGGTAGACCGGGACATGGGGCACCGCAAAGGGTCCATCATAAAAAAGAAAATCTCTTCAAACTGCTCCATTACAATATTAACCGGAAATGAATAATTGTTTTATTGGGAACAAGAAAAAAGGACAAGAAAAAAACTGTATATAATTACTAATTACTTATAATATTCAAATTCTTTTTTGGTAATGACTAACGTTGCGGTAAAATCTACGAGTTTTTATCGGTTGACTGTTGTTGCTGATGTTGAGGTTGTTGTGCTTGGGAGGAAGGTCGTTCATTATTACTAGAAATATTACGAGTACGATTCTTCCGTGGCTGCTTCACATTTGAACGGTAATTATTAAATCCACTACTAGATGGACGTGGTATAAAATGTGCCGGATACATAGGTGGATTTCCGGGTCCGGGGAAACGATGTCCTCCTGGAGGTTGAGCTACGCATTGAATAATAATTAATAATTATATAGGTATTATGTTTAGTAAGTAGAACTAAGCATTTGCAGAAATACTTTACTGCCAACTCTGCATGCAGAGAAACTGTAAGGCAACGTTACAATTATTTATTATTATCTTGTATTAACATAAAAAAAGTAGAAACTTACTTTGTACATGAGCAGCAGCGGCAGCTTGCGCGGCAGCCACTGCATTTCCGTAAAAAGGATTGTTTAAACAGGTTGTGTAATTTCCGACGGGAGTTGGTGTTGTTGAAGTGGGAACGTAGCAAAAATCCTTGCTTAACTTCACAGGCTGTTGAGAGGTCTGTAAATTCATGTGCTTTTGAAAAGCAAGTTCGAACCATGACAAATCTGTGACAAACGTGTGTTAACAATGTGTCCTACTGCAACAATACTCTTACCTGATGGACTGAGTTAGGAAGAACAGGTCTTGGTGCATGAGGTGGTTGCTGTCCATAAGGAACTATGTTGTAGTTAGCCGCAGACGCCGCAACTAAAGGGTTGTATGGTTGTAGCATGTATGACATGTACGGTGCTCTATTTAAATACACAATTGTATTGAGATTGCTTCACAATGCCGCAAAATAAAGTAATTACCACGCAACAGTTACGTATAACGTACCATGCATTCGAAATTCGAACACATAAAGCAGCATTGTAAATTGTAACTGTTCATATTCATTACCCTGTAGCGGAAGAACTCGGCACTGAGTATTGCATCACGACTGGTTGTGCAGGCTGTGTAGGACCTGGAGGAGCTGCTACTACATAGTGTGGTTGCTGAGACTGGTTCGGGGGAGGTGGAGGTGGGGGATGAGCTGAGACTGGGTAATACTGCTGATTCAGACCTGATAAAAAAACATGTATAAAGTGTCACGAGAATGTCAGAACTGAACTTCATTCGTAACTCACACAAAATAAACACTATACATACAACAGAATTTTCAACATACCAATTGTTCCAGTAGGAAGTTTACTAGGATCCCATATTATTGAGGGTCCTCCCGCTGTAATGTAACTGGAAGATGGGGGAGGTTGGGGGTGTTGGGGAGATGTAACATAATATTCTTCTCCCCATTGTTGGCCTTGGGCTGCAGCCTGGGCAGGTTGGGGTTGCTGCATTCCCATTTGAGTAAACCATTGAGTCACATGTTCGACTTCCCCACTAGGAGTATTAACGATTTGAGGCTGCTGCTGCATATGTGGCTGCGCAGATGATGGATACATTACTAATTCCGACGACTGAGGTTGCTGGATAACATGCTTAGGAGGATTCGTAGGGTCATAATGATACGTAGTTCCGTCACTATTCTTTAATGCCTGACCCGACTACATTCAGGAAAAACATCGACAATTTTATATGAAGGATACGTACTACGAACTATGTAATGCACAATTAGAAATCATGTTCGTATATAGGCACGATTAAAAAACTTACATTCGGGTCAATGAGAATAGAACCAGGAGGAACATGATTCATATCCGTGACCGCCCACAAAACAACATTTTCAGGGTGACTAGGAGTTTGTTGCGGGTGATGAAGAGGGGTAGGTTGTGGCTGCATCTGAAGCGGCGCTCCTTGCATTACTAAACTACTAGACGACGCTGGATAAAAAATATATTGCTGCTGTGCTGGAGCTGCCAATACACAATGTTGATGATGAGTACTATGAGTAGCCGGAACTAACCCACAAAAACATATTTATGCCAATCAACCGTTGCCACACCGCATAATTCCAAATATAAGTAGACCAAACTCATCGACTTACCGGTATTCTGTGGCGGCATTCCCTCTACCTGCAACACAGCAGTAGACTCTTGTGGAGCTATATTATTCTGAGGCGACGATGACGAATTAGGCGTGGTCATGGTATTTTCAGTAGATGACTGAAAAGACTGCGACTTGTAACCCGAACTAGCAGGAGATAGACCAGACGACGAACTGGATGAGTCTGTAAAAACAATCATTGATAGAACAGTCTTTTTTACCGTTTAAAAACCACACTACGATCATCTATACAAAATGAGCATGAAATTACAATTTACTGAAATACCGAAATTTCACAACGCGTGGCACGATTGAGCATAAAGCCAAGTGTCGGGATCAAAATCTTGGGCACACCACTCTGGTAACACATTCTAATAAAATGCATGGCACAAAAGGACCAAAGTCAGGGAAACCTTGCGATGGTTCGTTTTTGGACACACCATGCAATACTTTGTAAATGGTTTCATTTTTCATTAAATGATTACAGAAGCTAACAGAGCAACGTTCTTTCGCATATATACAATACGTCCGTAGTACGTATATGTCTCAATTACTTGAGGCGTAAGTAAGCATGTTTATTGAACGAACTGCTCCGAGTAAACATAGCACGATAAAAAATCAAGTGAAAAGTAAGACTCCACATATCAGGTTCGATATTATTACAGATTATGCAAAGACATTCCTCCCGAAAATATCAATTAGAAGTTCAATTAGAAGATTGAACACAAAATAGGTTGAGCGTGTCACCGAAAATACCACTAGATTAAAGAACCGTGTGCCTCAGTTGTTACAAAGTCCGCATTCCTTACAAAGAATATAACGATTTGAAACTTGTCTTACCTTGTTTATTGAAACGATTGAGACTCATGTTATTGCTATTTCCAATCACAACACCGTTCCCTTCGGTAGCACCATAACCCCCGAACGAGTATGACTTGTTAACAACGGGAGGTTTATTTTTATTGCGATTAATTGTTGCAGTCTCAAACGATTCGACTTTCAAGAGAGTCGAAGAATTTTGAGTAGTAGGTTTTCTATTATAATGTCGCATATGTTTTCCTTGTGGATCATTCGTTGTGTTGGACTCTTGTGATGATGACCAGTAAACTCCTCCATCTTGTTGATCCGAATTGAATATTCGTCTTCTTGCACGGTTGTAGTCTTCTGCTCTTTCCTCCAATGACTTACCACGTGATCTATTTAATCCTTGTTGAAGCTGCTCCTCGTTGCCCTGAAATAAGAACTAATAGTTACAACGAATGCACGCAACGGTAATAAAAAGTAGCACCAAAAAAGGTAAAAAGTTCGAAAAAACATCCATTTTAATCGGATATTGAAACGTGAAAATGAGCTAGCACTGATATACTCACCTTTTTCGGACCAGAGTTGTCTCTTTTAAGTACGGTTTTATTTGTATCCTGCGGTTGGTCTTCAATGTACTCGCGAAACCTCAGTTCGGGTATTCGTGTTCCTTTTGATTTAGTTACGACTACACACGCACCCGAATTATCTAGATTATGTTCCAAATGGAAATACCCAGACACTCGATGAACTAACATTCGCTGATAGGACGACATTTGTTGAAAATTATACACGCTTCGGCTGCAAAGAAAAGTATTTGTTTTTTGTATTTTTCATTAAATATTCACTCCTGGATGAAAATATACAATCTAACTTATGCTCAATCTTGATGCTTAAACGTCAATATTATAGAAATAAAGCATTTACACTTACTTGGGATCCCTAATAAAGGCAATCAGTTCATTTTCAACCCGCAAAATTAAAGATCGGTCTTTTGGATGCTTGTTCAACGTATCAATGATGAAACTTAATAAATTATCATCCTCGCTTCCGTTTCTTTCACCGCTATAGTTGTTATCTGTGACAAAAGAAAAGACATCGTTGCAACAGGTCATGTAACCCACGAATTGTGAAAAACTTCTGCAATCAAAAAACTTTGTTTTCTATATACCCATCGAAATTGAAGATTCAAGGCTGGAACTTTGTTGAGAACTTTGCTGCCGAAGTTTCCCATTTTTATTGTTATTCGTAGAAGACACAACGGCGTTTGGACCAACCCCATCAGGTGGAGGAGGTGAAGTTTCTTCACTTACGGCATGAGATCTAACCAATGATTTGTTCTTAGACGTAGAGGATGTAGAAGTTGACTGCGGAACCCAATATCAAAAATCAGTAACGTTAAAGTTAAAATTAACACCAAGTTTGGCAGACGATCCGGGAATCACTAAATCACGTTAAAACTGTAGAACTTACCCTGTTGTTTATTTTATTAACACCCGCAACTAGGGTGGAATTATTTATATATCTGGTGGGTCGTTGTGGTGGTTGATTCTGCTGCTGCTGAGGATCATCACAGACTACAGGCGGACTTGTTTTTCCTCCGTTTTGTTTACTTTCCGGATTCATTGGACTCAGAGAGGCGGTCTACACAATGAAAGTGGTTGTATTTAAATGATATCACAGTGCAGAATACAACAATAGTAACAATTCAACGGAATTCAACATTTTTGAAGTAGAAAAATGATTTTTGGTAGAAAAAACTGCGTCAAAGCACGTGTGTGGGATCAAATCTAGGTCGATCAATACTTGCTTGCTATTACACGCTGCGCAAATGCTCTAAGGTAGATCTATATGATATCATGCCTTTTTTGTGCTAAAAGGTTTAATTTTTTCCAGTCCAAAAAAAACAAAAAATCAGAGAAAGCAAGAAAATAAAATAAAAACAAAAGTCATGACTTACAGGAGGAATAATATCCATTGCTGATATCTTTAAAAATTGCTAGTTGCTGAAGGGTGTATGTGTATACAAAAATTTTCCCTATAGTCCATGAAATGCCAGGCCTGGCATAAGCAACGTGCCTATTGCAATTCAAGAGCTCTGTAGAGGACGAGAACGAAAAAAAAACAAAATGTTGGGGAACTACAAAACATGAGTAACGGGGAAAGTATACTATAGCCTCTTTCCGATAACAAAATCTCTTAAAAATAAAAAAGAAGTGCGTACACGGATTTTTGGTAGAAAAAAACATCCGACAATTATGGAATGCGTTAACCCGACATTTTGAAATAGTAAAAGCTGATTAACTCTTTTAAACAACAGAGTCACATTGAAATTTAAATTATTATAGCATTAGGACAAGAATAGAATTTCACAGAGTGGCCCAGTTGGCCCCGTGCCAATAATGACACACTGGATTTATATTATAATTTCCTTCAGTCTCCACCGAAGGAGTTGCGAGCGAATAAGCCTCTCTTGTCTCACCTATATAGCTCTCATCTAAAGTCAAGAAGAAGATTCACAAAACAGTCAGAAGACTCGAACGATGATGATGCTCATTGAAACTCATGATGATCATCACGCTTTTCGACGTAGAAAAATCTCGTACTTGTTCACCCCGAAAAAAATAACAAAAATCTGCTATTTTTCTCTCCCCGTAAAAAGTTATAATAACCGATTACGTAAGCCATTTACTTTAATCATATTTTCACAAGTTACAAGCATTTCTCCCAGCAAAAAATATAATAAAAACCATATTTTGACTCATCTATTCTAAACTGCCACAACCAAAAGAACCAGACAATCCCAGCACCCGCACGGATCATATAAGTACACCAGATTCAAAATAATTGCCAGAACCTACCCTCAACTGCTAATAAGCTTTAAAAAAAAAGTGCAATACACATGTACAAACACCAATCGACAATTCAATATATGTGAAAAGTATAAACAACAAAGCACCCAAAATACCTACACGGATCCGAATCCCCCAAAATCCCGTCACGCTTGATCAATGTATAAATGTCGATGTGTCAAAAAATCTTGCAAAATCTACTGATCATTACGTAATAGGGCAATCGTAGTCAATCCACACAAATAAAATTCCCCTCCTTAGGAAAATCCTGAGAAATCTAAAAAAAATATCCATACAAAAGAAAGAAAACAAAATCTCCAGGAACCAAAAACAAGACTGTCAACATTCTACATCGAGTATCTGTCAGAAATCCAAAATCTGCAAGTATCAAACATGCTCATGACAATCAAAAGATCAAAAATTGTGCGCAAGAATCTAGAACCAAAAAATCTGAATCCAAAAACGGTATATAATAAAATATATATTTCCCCCAGAGGATTAAATAATCTAAAAGCAGAACCAAAAATCATTACCAAAAGGCACTAAAACTCTCCCGAAATCGGATCCACACCCATAAAAATCCGGGATTTATCCCAAAAAAACCGGATTAATACCTGGTATCTCGGTATATTTATTAAAAAATCAATAATTAAAATGTCAATGACATTATGGCACTCACCTCCTTTACTTTGCGCAGCTCTTCCTAAAAAAAACCGTCTTCTCCCTTTTCTTCTTCCCCCTCGACAAAAATAAATTAAATACCAAAAAATCCTTTTCTAAATCACCACACTTGATTTAAACGTTCAGAAAAAAAAGTTATAAATATTGAAGACGACGGTATCCGCAGGAGAGGAAAAAGTCACAAGAAAAAGATCACGCCGTCTCTTTTAACTCAAGTTTCTACTTTTTTGGCCGGCTTTTCCCCCTACTTTAAAATCCGGGGAAAGGATTTTTTTTTTTTTTAAAAACAACTTGATTTCCTTGGAATTTCCTCGAAAAAATTAACCAAATAATGAAGGATATAAAAAAGTTTGTATTTTGTCAAAAAAAAAGGATTTTTCTATAGTATGCACGACTTTATACTTTTTTTTTGATGGATGCACCTCTACCAGGTTTGAAAGAGTGACGAGAGAGAGAGAGAGATGAGAAAAAGAGTGAAGAAAGAGACGAATCTCAAAGAGAGAGAGAGAGAGAGCAGGGTTTGGTTTTTTTCTTGAGAGAGAGAGACTTGTCTCTTTCATACATATGAAAAGCCCCTTTTCCCCCCAGCTTTTTCCAGCCGCCGAAGATGGCGTAGAGTCTCTCTTTCCAAAATTATCAGCCCACCCAACAAATACGGATTTATATCCCCGTCTTTGATCCGTCTCTTGTTTTTTATCACAAAAATATTTATTCCAAATTCAAAATTAATCCTGCAAAAAATCTTATCTTTTTCAGTTTTTCCCAGGACTAATAAATAAATATCACTACAACAAGTATTTTAATTATCCCGGTCCTTTTTTGAAAAAACGTGGTCATTTAGTTTCCACTGTGTTTTACCTATAGATTTCAGTGCTAAATTTGAATGATTCTCACCAACTACATTTCCTCCTAATGACAAAAAATGACCAATACATTACTGGACCCGAATCAAATAAGGATCTTGAAAGATCCAATTGTGATTATGCCGCAGATTAATTAAAGTGTGGTTTAACCTGTATTAAATGGATTTTTCTCCTAATTCAATGACAAACCTCACCAACTGGTTGACTATTAATGGACCCATTTAAATAGGATTTTGATCAATTTGAATGCGTCGGATTAAACCTGGATTAATTCACCTGGATTAGCTAGTAATCTTAGAATTTTCTGGATCAACTTCATTTTATGTCTTAATGACAATTGACCCATGGATTACTACACTCATACCCATAGCGAAATCCAATCGGTCAAACTGAATGTGTGAGATTAAATCTGGATTAACCAAGGGATGAACCCGGATAAGATAGTAATCTTGGAATTTTCTGGAGTTAATTCATTGTTTTAATGGCAAAACTGACCAATTGATAAAAGTGGACCCATATAAATGGGATTCATCTGGAATTTGTCGGATTAATAATTCACCGGGATTAATTCAGCTGGATTAACCTGGATTTCAGCTGGATTGACTCGGATTAATTCAGCTGGATTTGCCTGGATTAATTCCCCTAGATTTACGTAGGCGAATTCATATAATTAGATTACCCTTGATTAATTCACCTGGATTAATTCAGCTACAGAGTAACCTTTATTAATTCATCTAGATTTACCTAGATTAATTCATATAGATTAACCTTGATTAATTCATGTAGATTAACCATGATTAATTAACCTGGATTAATTCAACTAGATTAACCTGGATTAATTCACCTGGATTAAGTCAGCTAGATTAACCTGGATTAATTCACCTGGATTAATTCAGCTAGATTAACCTGGATTAATTCACCTGGATTAATTCAGCTAG
>JAQGBT010004433.1:0-16574 GCA_034698585.1 Disparrhopalites patrizii
TCTGGAAAAACCCCGATTCTGAGAATTGTGGACTTATCGTCTTTTGCTTCTAAACCCTTCATTTATCCCCAAAATTTGACATAAATAAATTTTTACTTACCTTAGCGAATAAAAGACAGGGAGAATGGCAAACACGTAGGTTGTGACGACCAGGAAATTTAGCATTAAGCAAAATACGCTGAAAAAGACAATTAGAGCTGTGAAAACGGAGGACGTAATACGCATATACAGAGGGACTGGCAGCGTTTTATCCATAAACCTGGACATCAACAATAACGGATGCAACGGCTGTGACCACGCCTTGAGCCACCACATTAGGCCAATCATTGCCGGGAAATATACTGCCATTTGGACACATCGGCGAAATTTGTTGTCCACGTATTCTCTTGTCCATTTATTTTGGCTGGTATTTTCTGACTCTCCGCGTGGATTTGGACGCGAACTTGTATTGCAAATAGAGTCATCTGTATCATGAATTATAACATTGTTCAGATTTAGGTTCAAATGTCAGCATTTGACAGAGATTGCCAAAATACTTTAGTTCCAAATACTAATTACAAAATACAAATGCACTTGAAGGCTTGAATTACAAAGTATCAATTGCATTCGGCTGCTCCACGCAAGTATTTAATTACAGAATACATCAGTCGCCAGTAATGTATTTAAACGCGTATTTTAAATACAAAAACAAAATACAAATAACTTTGTTTTAAATGCAAGACACAAATACATACATGTATTTTGTATTAAAATTGACTGCAGTCAATTCTCTCTATAACAGTTTGGCAAAAACCAGCCAGAAAAACCGTTATAACGAATAATCGGTATATGGAAAATCGTTATAAGGAGGTCCGTTATGGAGTTAATTGACTGCCATTGTATCTAAAATAATTATCATATGCGTTCATTTGTATTTTAGAGCACAATCCATAAATTAAAAATTCTATATTTTGCCATGGTGCACTTTTAAGTTACATAATACAATGGAGTCTCTTTATATCAACATTCTCTATAACAGCATAACGTTAAAAAATTCGTTATAACGGCAGGAAATTTACGCCTCTGGTTTAAAAAAGCTTGTTTTTGTTTTTTATAACAGCATTGGCCAACAAATTCGTTATAACAACAAAATTTTTGGCTCCATTGGGCGTTATTATAACGAGACTCCACTGTACAGTATAATACTCACAAAACATCCCGTGTATTTGAATATAAATTACAAAATATATGTCGAAAATATCTGTATTTGAAAATACAACTACAAAATACAAAAATGCATTTTCGCCATCTCTGACGTCTGCATGACTATGACTTATGAATTTTGAACACAGCGTTGAACGTACCTACTACTTTATGACAAATGAAGTGAAAATGGTTAAAAAATATGTGCAGGAAGTCGTAGCGGAGCAGCAAAATCCAGGAATTACAACAATAGAGTATAGCAAGAGCGGAATGGAAGATGCCAGACAACTTCGATTCGAAAGACATCCCCTGAGAGCTGAGCATTTTGAGACATTGTTGGTGAAAAATAAGACTTTGTAGGACAAATGAAAGTGCGTAGAAGCGGAACCAAATTTTGCTTAAGCGACCGTTGTCAAAGCAGAAATTTCGGAGCTCATGATCCAATAAATATGGCGTCATGCGGAAGAAATGCACCAAGTTAAAACAGAATCTTGTGGCCTGGACGGATACACAATTATGGCTAACAATTTTTAGAATAATTCCAATTTGGGCAGCAAGTTTGTTTAAGCCAAATCTTGCCATCGTTTTTCGTCGAAAGGTGGTAGCGCAATGCCAAAAGTTCAATAGGAAAGCCAGTATCCTTTTCAATACCTTTAGTTTCTTTGTGATTATCATTCCACGTCGCAAAGGTGGAGCGTTCGTACAGAAATGCCGCACAATACTTGTCCGTCACTACTTTGTCCATAAGGAATAGAGTGAATTTTGTCAAGCAATAAATAAATAAATTCAATCAAGCAATTCAATAAGATATCTGGCCACCGGATTAAATGGTTTCAATTAAACTGCTCCTCGTCGTTCCATGAATTACTAATGTACTTGAGACAGGCAGTAGGCTGAGAAAATTGAATATAGAGATTCGCATCGATTCAGGTTTAGTGCATACAGTGGACTCTCTCTATAACAACTCTCCGTATAACAACTTTTACTCTATAACAACTAACAACTTTATTTTTCAACCCTTCGTATATGTAGTGCACATAATTAATGTTCCATACAACAACTTTTCTATATAACCACCATTTTTGCCCTTCCCTTCAGGGTTGTTATAGCGAGAGTTCACTGTACTGGCATTTATGTACGTCAGGGGTGCGCACGACTTTCGGTTCAACGGTCATATTTATCATTTTTAACTTACTCGCTGCTATAAAGAGTGAGATTCACAAGTGCAATTGAAAACATTTGTTGGCAATTTAGACAAGCAGTAAGGCTTCCCTTAAATATTGCGCATTAATAGAGCAAACCCACATTGCTTTTATGAAATAATTAACCCTTTCCCTGAACATGTGAAGTGGAGTCTCTATATAACAACTCTGAAGGGAAGGGCGAAAAATATTGTTACAAAGAAAATTTGTTAGACTACTTATTTTATGTTCTATACATATATGCACGAAGGGCGGAAAAAATAATGCTGTTATATAGAAAAGTTGTTATAAAGAGATTTGTTATAAGGAGACTCCACTGTATGCTTTTAGCAATTTCCCTGAAAGTTTATCTCACAAATCCCCTGCAATTTTGTGTTTTTAGATATTTCCACTAAATTTTTCTAAAATTTATTGAGAAATTATGTTTTTAGCAATTTTACTGAAAATTTGTCTCACAAATTGGCGGAAAATTTTAAGATGCTCCCCTGAAATTTTTTATTATAAATCCCCTGCAAATTTTCAGCAATTTTATTAAAAATATGTCGCAACTCGGCGAAATCTGGTGTTTTTACATACTTTGCCAAAAACTTGTATGTATTCAGCAATTTCTCTGATAATTAATGTTTGTAGGAAATTTCCTGGAAATTTGCTGCACACATCGGGGAAAAACTAGGTTTAAGGGGCTTAACAAATTAATTTACAGAATGAAAGCAGCATTATTCTAATACGACGACCAAAATCCGCACTTTTTTAAGACTAGAAAATTTAACGATGGTCACCAAAGAAAACTGCAATGGTCACCCGCGTGTCCAAAAACACCGCCATGCCCAGCGCTGATTTAGACTGCGTTGTTTCGATTTGATTATAGTTTAATCTCTTTTGTTTAATCTGTCTAATTTAACGTATTTTGTGCGCTCAAAATTTGTATGCTTTAATACTCCTCAAATTAATGTAATCTCTGGTAGAAGTTAACGTAATCTCAAATATAGTTCAATATAGTTTCAACTACAAATTTAGAACATAAAAAATTGAAATTTTTAGTGCTTTAATTACGGAAACAAGGAGAACATAATATCAAGTGGAATTTTGAGTATTATTTTGAATTCATGTTAGGGTAAATAAATGTGCAGTTCTATAGCTTGCATTTTAAACGAGTGTTGTTCAAACCCTTGAAGATTGCTCCCGGACGGCCAGCAAAAACATAGATGCTTACCTGACGGTTTTCGAGCGGTTCCCAATTTAATTGGAAAAGTTTGATGTTGGTCATAATCTTGATATGATACCTTATTTCCAATTACTTGGACAGAAAACTGAGTGGTATTTGCGTTTTCCTCACTAGCCTTTGGACCGAATCAAGAACCCCACTACAAAATATCGTAGCTGTGGCGACTTGAATATTGTGAGGCTCTCTTTACGGATGTTTTTATATTCGCCGGCATGTATATTATGAAATTGTTATGGCAATAAAATGCTTAGCTCATAGCTATACGGTAGAGTCTCTCTATAACAACACTGAAGGGAAGAGTCAAACATATTCTTACTATGGAAAATGTTGTTATATGGAACATTTGATATGGAATTTGGATGCATGAAGGGTGGAAAAAATAATGTTGTTATAAAGAGTCTTGTTATGGAGAGACTCCATTGCATTCTAAAACTTGCGGCATTATAATTGAACACATGAACCCTTGAAACGACGTTTCCCGGAATAAACTTCTGCAGGAGGAGCGTTTCCAAGTCCCGCGTGTTGGCAATGGCAACATTTAATTTATTAGATATAGCATCAAATCTGCTTTCGAATTCTGCTTTTAAAACACGATATCAAGCATGGTAAAAGTTCGGATTGGTTGAATGAGTTCCGGGTGCATACACAATGAAGGCGCAAGTAAATGGTCATAGCTTGGTCAATCCCTGTTCGAACTGAATGGGGATTTTTTTCGCATATCCACAATGACATTTTGTTTAGAAAACACACTTATTCCGTTTTGCACAGTTGTTGAAACATAAAGTTTTTGTCCCTGAAGTCAACATCAAAAAATCAATTTTGAGAAAAATTTGGAATTTTAAACGTTTTTTGAAAAAACTGCCATAACTTGGCTATAGGTTATGATTTGTGATATAAATTTTTTTTGCAGAACCACAATAACATTTTGCTCTAGAAATGCATGTACTTGTACTACTCTGTAGCATGCCTGCATAATAGCGCTAGGGGGTATATAATGTTTTTTGGAACTGTGTACACATCTCTGGCCAAAACTGGGGAAGATCGGCACAATGAGCGTTCCGTGGACGCTGCACAATTTTATTTTATTTCCATGTACAATTTCAGTGCAAATCCAGGAAAATATGTGTTAGGTTAAAAATTTATACAGGATTCACCCTGGATATTCCCCAGAATTTTGTCATGTCGAAAGAATTGCCCCACATTCATTTCTCTTTTTTTGTTTATCTACATCCGCAGTGTGTTGTTTTTTGAGATTGTTCTTCAAATTTGCGTAGAATATATTAGTCATATCTGAAGCGTGAAGAGGTGCAAAATTTGTAGATTTTCCAGCTCTGAAAGAATTTGCTTAATTAATTTAATTAATTAAAATTAATTTAAATAATTTGCTTATAATATATTTAATTTCCCGATTTTTTGGGGGAAAACGCCAGAAAAAAATAAATTGCCAAATTTTCCTGAACAAAAAACAAAAAACCAAAAAGTTTGTGCCTTGAATATTTACGTTTTTAGCCATTCCTCTAAGCATTTTCATGTTAAGACATTTCTCGTTTTTCTGGGCTGTTATGATTATCTTCCCTGCAGGTTTTTCTAGCCTTCTTTGGACAAGCCGGGCACACAAATTTTACAAACCTGATAACACGAGCGAAAATTTTCCTGTGACATTTGCTATTTGCTCTTGTCGCCAATTAATATTTATAAGTTTTTAAAATATTTATTACAAACATCCACGTGTAAGCCTTCTATATCTTGTTTATAATTGATAATCTAGTGAACAGTGCATGATCAGACGGGTGTCATGATGCTTGTGAAGTGGATATACCAGGAAGTGGATAACGTCATCTGCACATGCATTTGCTTGCTGATCTTGTTGCCAAGTGATATAACTTATACGCCTGTAGGTGGAGGATGATATCCATTAGTGTCCATTTATATGTCAAACGAACAAAAGAGAGCGAAGAAAAGCGAGAGAAAGAGAAAGCGAAGAAAAAGAGAGCTGTTATTTTTGCCATAAGCAAGGACAAAAATTTCCCGAATCTCTACGCGTTATCTTGACTGCTGGAAGGAATTAGCTAGTTTTGGGAAACGTACACAGACGCACCGTGGAGTCTCTCTATAACAACATTGAAGGGAATGAGAAGAGAATGTTACAGGGAAAAGTTGTTATGTAGAACACAAAATATGTTAGCTTATATGTACGAAGAGCGGAAAAAATAATGTCATACCTAGAGAGATGTTGTTATAAAGAGACTTGTTACATATATAACAACTCTGAAGGGAAGGGCGAAAAATATATTGTTACTGAGAAATGTTGTTATAAAGAACTAATGTATAATCCTTACTACAGTATAAAACCCGTGTCACGCTTCGCGACGCTCCCGGGTTTTGCTCCATTTTTTGTAATTTCAGTCGACTCCCCCTATAACGGCCCTCCTTATAAGAGTTCTCACTCCATAACATACTGTCCTTATCCTTACTTCCTTATCCTTCTTCATCCTTATCGTTACTACACTATAAAACCCGTGTCACGCTTCGCTACGTTCTGTATAACGGTTCTTCACTATAACGAGCAAAGGTTGCTGCTTTATAGGGTGCTGCCGTACAGTGGACTCTCGCTATTACAACCCTCAAATGAAGGGCAAAATTGGTTGTAATATGGAAAAGTTGTTATATGAAACGTTTGGTATGTGCACTATACATATACGAAGGGCTGAAAAATAGAGTTGTTATAGCGAAAAAGTTGTTCTAAGGAGTTGTTATAAGAGAGAGTCCACCGTAGAGAGAGTCGACTTGCGGCTCCATGTGTTCATATATAAGCGCCGTAGGCGGTAAGCGCATGCTAGTGTGTATTATAATGTTCGTAATGTATATAAATGCTACGGGGGAATGACAAATCATGTTATAGGGAATACATGGTTATAGAGAGACTCCAGTGTAAAATCAAACATTTGTTGGCATAACCATTAAATAAAACGTAAGAACATACCAGTGCAAAGTCCAAGTCTCTCGTGTGGTTCGAGGCAAAACATTATGCAAGACATTTTCACGAAAAAAAAAAGTTCAGCGGGGGATTTTTGTTATCATTGTCAATCGAGGAGTGAGAACCAGAAAAATGTGAATTGAAATTCAATTTAAAATACGTGATTCTAAGAATTATGAATATAAACTAAAATTCTCGGCGTCAAAAATTTCCGAATTACAATCCAAATAGAATTTTATTTGAATAATGACGCACATATGAATACGTATTTGAATCCTTTTTGTATGTAAAAGTTTGGAAAGCAATCTACAGCAAGGAACCTGAACTGCTATCAAAGCGCAACATGTTATCATAACGCTTATCCGGCATGAAACGATCGCTGGACGAAAAGATGGAAACGCTGGATTAAAAAACTCGTGCAGAGGCAGGTGGAAACACCAGAGAATAAATTGGAACTTAGCAGCAAATTGAGGTCAAATATTCCTGGGAACCCTGTATATGTAATAGGGAAAGAGTAAATAAATCCTACAGCTTCATTACCTGAGACTAAAACGAAAAATAATAGCAAAACAAGCAAACGCTGCCGTTAGTATACACATTTGTATACATATATATGTGTGTGTAGGGATCATATTCATATGGAGAAATGGCCTTGATCTGCTCCGGCTTTTTCGGGTTTTATATTCGAGCAAAAGCAAGCTGGTCAGCAGTTAGGCTCCGGCAGCGGTTGGAAAGAGTTGGATTTGCTCTCTCACTCGCTGCTCCTTTTTTTCACTCCTCGATTCACCCTTAGCATCTCTTTTTCTCCAAATAGCTTTTTCCAAAAATCTAAATATTTCCTAATCTTGACATCAAACGTTTTTCACAGAAGAAGAATCTCCGTTTTCTTCTTATGTAAATAAACACAGAAGCAGTCGGAAATATTTTAAGAATATGGAGGAGAAACAAATTTGCTGCTGTGGCTCCAGTGGCTGGACCCGCGTCCTCGGCTGGTTTCAATTGGTAAGCAGCTGTTTTTTATAGCCTTTTTTAATTTTAATAATAATTTAATTAATTAATAATATTATTAAACATTAATACTAATAATATTATTAAAAATTAATAATAATAAATTTTTGATTAATAATTTTTTATACGTTTTTTAATTTACCTGCACAAAATTTTGGAATTATCTGTTTGTGAAAGATTAATTTATATGTACAACCGCATCATGTGTAAACAATATGACGCAACAGGCAACGATGCTGCAAAATAGAAAAAGCATGTTTCTCATGAGGACTTTTATTGTGGATCTCGGCAAAAAATTTCATTCCGTTCCGACTAACATTGGTCGAGTTATGGCGGTTTTTTTTTTTTTTTAAGTCTAAATTTTAAACGAAGTTACTTTTTTGTTTTTGTCTGTACGGACGAAGCTTTTAATGTCCTCCACCGTATAAAATGGTGCAAGTGTGTTTTCTGAGCAGAATTTTATTGTGAATCTTGAACAAATAATTCCATGAAGATCAAACACGAATTGACCAAGTTATGGCCAGATTTTTGCGCCAAGTTTGACGAAAATAATATTTTCTATTATACAATCAAAAATTTTGAATTACAAACAATTTTTAAACAAATTAACGTCTTAAAAATGATGAAATACAACTTTTAGGAGCTTTGCAAAAGACAGCTTTTCAAAAAAGTATTTTAATATATTTGTCCTATGTACTACGAGTGTGCCCAACTGATGCGTAAAAGTGCTTGTAATAATTTCAGAATCACTTGTCAGAATTGCTAATTAACTGATTTTCATGCAACAAAAACCATTCAGAAGTGGTTTTACTCAATTCTCTATTAAATTTTGCGCTAGTAACAAGTTCCGAAAATTTATTTTGTTCCGTAAAGGCAGAACCAAATATGATTTAACTGAAAATTTTCGTTTATGAACTTGGCGCGTAAAAATTACCATAACTTGGCCAATTTATGTTTCATCTAAAGAAGCATATTTTCTCTGGATTCATAATGCAATTCTGCTCAGAAAATACGCTTGCCACATTTTGTACAGCTGGGAGAATATTAAAAACTTTGTCTCTAAAGACAGAAGCAAAAAAGTAATTTTTGGGGAAAAAAAATATTTGGAAAACACCGCCATAACTCGGCCAATGATGATTGGATCGGGATAAAATTTTATTCCCCGACCCAAAATTAAATTCTGCATCGGCAACATGCTTTTTCTATTTTGCAGCATTGTTGCGTCATATTGTTTATGGGGATTATATGAATTTTTCTTGGTTACCCTGTGCAGAGCAAGGGTAAAGTTCAAAATTGGATCATCTCCCCGCGGCTTGAATGCATTACACAATCAAATTCACAGTTTAGTAACTTGGCAATTGTTAGAACGCTTTATTCAAGCACGGGAAGATGATTTGGTAATATAAGAGAGAAATTGTACACATTTTTGTAGAAAAATTATGCAAAATTACGTGGAGAAATTGAGAACATTCGCCAAAACAATCAGCTGTTGTTTCATCGTGTTTTAACGTTAAAACCATTAATATGTACATCAGCTCAACTCTTTTTAATTTTGTAAAATCGTCCTATATTTAAATTGGACCTAAATTTTTAAATTGAATTATATGATTTTAATTTGATGTTTAAAACATTTAGATTGGCAGTGCAATTAGTATGATTGTGATCTCCCTTTTGGTGGCCAAGCCGTCTGCGCAGTATTTGGAATTGTTTAGCAAGAAGAGCCTCGTGGTTTGTAAGTATTATTATAAAATTATTATTATTATTTAGCTCACTGTGTATTGGTAAATGTAATAATGTTTACTTTTTCCATTGTTTACCTTCCATTTGGTTTTTCCTTTGTCCAATTATATGTTTGTAATATAGCAATTCTGAAGGGAAGGGCAAAAAATATTGTTACATGGAAATTTTTTACAGTGGAGTCTCTTTATAACAACTTATCTATATAACAACATCATTTTTTCCGCCCTTCGTACATATAAGCTACATATTTTATGGTCTATATATAACAACTTTTCTCTGTAATAATATTTTTCGCCCGTCCCTTCAGAGTTGCTATATGGAGACTCCACTGTATATAGAACATTAAATATGCACATTACATGTACGATGGGCAGGAAAAATATTGTTGTTACAGAGAAATGTTGTTATAAAGAGACTCCGCTGTATATGAGCGAATTACAACACTGACAATCGAGAATTATTTCATTCTGTTAATTTGTTCATTCTTAATTTTTTTCATTCTTTTTTTCATTTTGTTAATTGCGGCTTTTTCGACAGTCACCTTTGGATATCCTGGGCTTATAGTCTGTTTGTTTAGCACGGCTCTGAGCTTCGCGATGGGCATTGCCCTTCTCAAGGGATCGTACGGCGTAAGTCAGAAATTAAATATAATAATAAAATATATTATTATCAAGGATAGTAAAATAATGAAATAGAAAAACAAAATTTTTTATAAATTGTATTGATAGTTTTAAATAATTTAAAAAATCGGGCGGACCATTGAATTTAGAATTTAATTTGAATACAGAAAAACCACCGCCTGGTTCAAATGTGGATAATCTACGCCATTGTTGCCTACATTGTTGGCATAGTGGACACCTTGGGGGGAGCGATGGCCTCGGAAAATAGTCCAGATAGACACGGTGAAACGGGACTGGGCGTGAATTTGTTTTCGCTAGCCTTGTCCATTCCCTTACAAATATTTTTTGTCTGGGTCGTGAACACTCATAAGAAGGAGATTATTGCTGAACAGCGGCCATTGGATATGGAGAAGGACTAATTGTGTGGATTAAATCTGTCTTCGACCTAAATTGACATATACAAGGCCTTCCACATGCATATTAATGACGTGTGCCAAATTTAGCGTTTGACGATGGTTGGCAGTAAAAAAAAAATTCGTGGGAGTCTGCGGGCGTTAATGCATTTGCAAACGCAATGGGCGTGGCGAATTTCGTAATTCTTTACCTTTCAGCTTCCACATTACACCGCTTTGAACGGAGGAAGTCGGACTTTGCGTGTTTAAATACATATTATCGTGATCAAACTACTTAGCTACACACGTGATATTTTATGTGTAATATTTGTCATATAGTAGATTAATTTCCGTATAGTTTTACTTGTCAATGTTTGTAATTATCTTTCAAAAATGAATAATTAAAAGCTTCAGGCCTCTGCGGTGTGTGGTTCCCCTGAAAAACTAAAGAGCGAGCGTATATAATAGAAAATGGAATTATTTTGCATGTTTGTGTGGGAACAAATATCGATGGTAAAGTGCATAATTTGATCATCTCCCAGTGGTCTTAATGCCAAAAATTAACATCTCCACAAATCTAACAGTTCAAAAAATTTTGATTTTACGCTGTAGTGCGTCGTCTGCATTTATATATCTGCAGTTTTAGAATAAGCAAGAGATCTATCCAAAATTTAAAAAAACTTAGGTTAAGTCGGAATTACAGGTTAAATTTAAATTCGGTTGAAACCCTCTGAAATACAGTCGACTCTCTCTATAACAGTCCCCTGTATTACAGTACTCTCGCTATAGCAGCCGCAAAAAATGCTCCCCTCAAAAACTTTCTCTAATTGCTATCATAGAAATTTCGGTTCGCTATAACAGTTTTTTGCTATAACAAGCGAGATTTGATGCTTTATAGGGTGCTGTTACAGCGAGAGTCGACTGTAACAGCAGATTGCTTTTACAAATGGCTGATTCAATGAAAACGTTTTGAACCATTTTTATTTACAGCAAAGAAATAGACGAAAAAAACAGTCGGTTTTCCAATTCTGTACTTTATTATTTTAATTTTTATTCAAATTATTATTATTGCATTAATTTTTTTATTTTATTCATGTTTGTAGTTTTGTTTTTAATTTAAATAATTTTTGTAATTTTTATTTTATTAATGTTTCTAGTTTTGTTTTTCATTTTATTAATTTTTGTAATTTTTATTTTATTGGTTTTGTAATTATTTGTTTATATGCATATAAGTAGATTCTTTTTATAACAAGTTTCTCTATAACAAATTTTCTATATAAAAACATTATTTTTCCGTCCTTCGTACGTATACTTATAAGTTACGTATTTTATGTTCCATATAACAACTTTTCTCTGTAACAATACTTTTCGCACTTCCCTTCAGAGTTGCTATAAAATGACGACGCTGTATTACTAAAAACATTGTGCTGGGCCGGCGTAAAGGGTTAAACGAAAAATGTGTAAATTGATGAATTATGAATGTGATCATGATACGTTTATGCTTTTTTTTTCATGAAGGCTGTGTCGAGATGATAATATTTGTCACTTAATCTTCGACGTATTAATTGTATGTACAGTGGAGTCTCTCTATAACAAGTCTCTTTATAACAACATTTCTCTGTAACAACATTATTTTTCCAGCCCTTCGTTTATGTAATGTGCATATTTAATGTTCGATATAAAAACTTTTCCCTGTAACAATATTTTTCGCCCTTCCCTTCGGAGTTGTTGTATGGAGACTCCACTGTATGTTTACGTGCAAAAAACTTCCCTGCTTCGTTTGCCATTTACACTCTCCCTCCTTTGTCACAAATTTAGAAATAAAACAATCGATATACAAGTCTCCACGTGTTGTCCTTGTGTTCTTGGATCACATTTTTTGCAGCCTGTCCAAATGTCAACATGCATAAAGTTTTCGTGGAAAAGCACAATAAATGCTCATTTCCAGCTGCATTTTATTAAAGCGTACATATGCATTTACTAAATTGTATTGGGTACTAAATGTACAGGGAAGCAGCAAATTTAATTGCCCATGGGATGCCAATTAACTTGTTCGTGCATGACACACATATACATTGGGGGTATACGTAGAGGGCGTCTATTTTCCCTGATATCTCTCTCTTCCAGCTCCAAGCAAAAAAAAAGGATACATCACAGATTGTTGGGAGTGAAGAAGCCTGCCGGATGGCCACAGAAGAATCAACAGTCCTGGACAAAATTACTTTTTTTTATCGCTCTGTTTTTACTGCCCGGATACATATATAGCTGTAGAGCAAAAGCAAAGAGTGTTTTCGAAGAAAAGGGAAGTGAGATGCGGGTATAAAAAAATGTGTGACTGGCGCCTGAAATATTGATTCTCTGTAAAAGAGACAGAGACGATAATGGGAGTACAATAGAATGGTTAGAAGAGAAGATCCGAAAGTGCAAGAGACTGAGAGAGAGAGAGAGAGAGAAATGGTGGTTGATCATTCTATCTACAATCTCAATCTCAAGGGCAAAGCTTTCCCCATCTTCCCGCGTCCAAGACTGAAAGCAACCAGTGGATTATTAGGAGGAAAAGACGTAGCTGTTGATTCTGTATACGCCATACAATAATGAGATGAGCAGTCTCTTGGGTGCTTGAATTACTTTTAATTAATTTTATTACAACTACAAACAAATATGTTTCTACAGTCAATTCTCTCTATAACAGTTTAGCAAAATAAAGGTTCATATAACTGTTGTAGCGAAAAACCGTTATAAGGAATATTGCAATAACCGCCATAAAGAAAAACGTACGCTTGTGGGGTCGGGAATAAAAGAGAAAAAACCGTTATACAGTCGACTCCCTCTATAACAGTCCCCTGTATAACAGTACTCTCGTTATAACAGCAGCAAAAAATACGCCCCTCAAAAACTTTTTCCATTTGTTAACATAGAAATTTCTGTTCTCTATAACAGTTTTTTCGCTATAAAAAGATAAATTTGATGCATTATAGGGTGCTGTTATAGCGAGAGTCGACTGTAGTGAGAGAAATGTTTGAAGGCGTGGCATAAAACCGTTATATGTAGTAAAATGGGCAAAACCGCGGGGGATTCAAAATTTCCGGAAAACCGTTATAGTGCGAGAAGGTGTGGCGTAAAACCGTTATGGTGGAACGTGAAAAACCGCGGGGGTTTTAAGATTTGGGAAAAACCTTTATATGTAATGTGAGAAATATTTGAAGACTATGACAGTCGAACCTCTCAATAACGGTCCCCCTTAAATCAGCAGATTTGCCCCGGTACAGTCGAACCTCTCTACAACGGGCTCCCTTATAACGGTTTTCTCTCTATACCTGTGGCTAAAAATGATACCCTCAAAAACTTTCTCCAATTGTTAACATGGAAATGTCTGTTCTCTATAACGTGTTTTCGTTATAAGGGGGAAAATATGCTGATTTAAGGGGAACCGTTATAGAGAGCTTCGAATGTGTAACGAAAAACCGTTATAGAGAACAGAAATGTCTATGTTAACAATTGGAGAAAGTTTTTGAGGGAAGCACTTTCAGCCACCTTTACAGAGAAAAAACCGTTATAAGGGAGCCCGTTATAGAGAGGTTCAACTGTAGTTCATTCCATTTTAGGTGCCCTTACCGAATTTAATCGAAATCCTATGATTAACGGTTGTACCCTTTACTATTCATGCATATTTAATCGTGACTATCTGACGATACATTTGCACAGCACGTTCGTTTGCACTAAATACATACACGGTGAAAGCTGCTTCAACGTATTTGCGGTGAAAATCCTCTCCGAGGGAAATCGCTTCCCCATGTCCTCCGGACACGCATGAGGCATTTATGTTCACAAACAAACTACCCATGAAGAAGATTACTATACGCAGACTTGTTGAAAAAGGCTTGGCTTCAGTTCTGTTCTAGGAGCATCCAAAATCCGTTGTGCTTTACTCAGACTCGCTATTTTTCTGTCCTTCCAACAATCTCGCGATTTCTGATCTTGTTTGCCAGTTGATTTAGCAAGATGAGATGACGTTTTCGCCCGGGAAACAGAAGAAATCGGAAAATTTCGGAGTTATTTTGGGAGGATGGAAGAGAAACTTATTTGTTGCTGTGGCTCCAGTGGATGAGCCCGGAACATCGGTTGGCTTCAATTGGTAAGCCGAATAGGTTTTTTTTTGAAGCCTGTGCAGTCCAGTCTCTCTATAACATGCTTCTCTATATATAACAACATTTATCCTGTAGTCGACTCTCCCTATACCGGCTTTCCCTATAAGAGCACTTACTCTAGCAGTGGTGACTCCCTCCTACAGCTTTAACATGTACAGTCGACTCTCGCTATAACAGCACCCTATAAAGCATCAAATTTTGCTTGCTCTAGCTAAAAACTGTTATAGAGAACAGACATTTCTATGTTAACAAATGGAGAAAGTTTTTGAGGAGAGCATTTTTTGCTGCTATTATAACGAGAGTACTGTTATACAGGGGACTGTTATAGAGAGAGTCGACTGTATGAACTTGCTCTATGTATAACAATACGTATTTCTATAACAGGTTTTCTCTAGTGGAGTCTCTTTATAACAGCACCCCTTATAACAGTATGTCCCGAATAACGTCAGAAAATTTGCTGCACCTTATACATGGAATACATATTAAATTATGTTCTCTATAACAGCATTCCGTTTATAACAGCAAAGTTTTGGGTTCCCATGGATGCTGTTATAGAGAGACTCCACTGTACAATATATTTTGCCGGCCTTCACAATGGAATTACACGTGTTAGAAGTTCCCAATAACAACATTTATTTTTTGAGCCGGCAAAATTGCGAAACTAAATCCGGCAGAGGAGCCGAATCATCAAATTCAAATAGAATTCTGTAATTTTCATTTAAACACATGCAAATACCCGTTTAAAATGGAAGTTTTGTGTTTTAGTATCATTTTGCCCCAGAATTATTCATGTTCCATATATCAAAATTTCATTATAACAATATTCAAGGGAAGGACGAATAATGTTGTTATAGAGAGACTGAACTATAAAATTCTTCTTGTATAAATAAAAATATGTACATGGAGGCAAACTGTTTGCCAATATTCTTTTATGTACACATTTAAGGGATTTTAATACACAATAATACTCGGGTTAAAATCATGTACAGATTCACAATCTCCTTGGTGTTATTCTCTTTTGCTATTCCGCGTCCACGTCTTCGCCGCAAATGCACGCTCTGACTGCGGGAAGGAGTCATGTGATTTGTAAGTATTATTAATATTTATTTATATGCATAATGATCCTCCCGGTTTCCATATACAAGAGATTTTATTAACTTATATTTATTTTTTTATGGCGAAAGCTGTAATGGCTTAGCCTACAAATATGCTGGAAAACAATTTTTATGACAATTGGCAATTGCATATTTTTTCAGGGGGGCTTTGTAATGTGTATTTCACTGCAAGGATAGGAATGGTAATAGAGTTCCTTCAAATTGCTCTATCGATCGTCATGGCTATTCTTCTGCTCGTCGGATCTCACAAAGTAAGTAGGAAATTTTTGTAATGCCAATTTATGTATAATGCCAATTTTTGTAATACCTATTTTTGTAATGCAAATTATTTCTTTACAAGATTTTGTAATGCCAAATTTTTGTGTAATGCCAAATTTTTGTAATGCCAATTTTTGTATTAATGCCAATTTTGGTAATACCGATTTTTGTAATGCGAATTGTTTCTTTACAAGGTTTTGTAATGCCAATTTTTGTATTAATGCCAAATTTTTGTAATGCCAATTTTTGTATTAATGCCAATTTTGGTAATACCGATTTTTGTAATGCAAATTGTTTCTTTACAGGATTTTGTAATGCCAAATTTTTGTAATGCCAATTTTGGTAATACCGATTTTTGTAATTCAAATTGTTTCTTTACAAGATTTTGTAATGCCAAATTTTTGTGTAATGCCAAATTTTTGTAATGCCAAATTTTTGTAATGCCAATTTTTGTATTAATGCCAATTTTTGTAATACCGATTTTTGTAATGCAAATTGTTTCTTTACAAAATTTTGTAATGCCAAATTTTTGTGTAATGCCAAATTTTTGTAATGTCAATTTTTGTAATGCCAATTTTTGCAAATACTTGGAATGGTTTCATATTATTATTCCAATAATTGTACGGCGGTATATAGTTAGGTTCTTATCCAGGCATACTCATGGAGATGCCCTTTGGGTACGTAATACCCGGGTAACTCGTCCCTTA
>JAQGBT010004434.1:0-16574 GCA_034698585.1 Disparrhopalites patrizii
TCTTGACTTTTTATAGCGGCGTAAAATCCATAGTAAAATCCATAGGGCGTCTAATGTTCATTAATAATATCCTAATAATAACCAGAAACCAGAATTTTGTTGTACCAAATAAAAAAAGGAAGTGACAGTTTCTGTGTATACACCTATACATATGTACTTCATATAAATACATGCAAAGCATTTCTTTTAGAAATAATTGTACGCACCTTTCGATGTCTCCCCGTGACCTTTGGAGGACAGTTGAGTACCAATATCAGTTAAAAATAATTATGTATGCCTCCGAAGCATTGGGGGTTTTCCGTAAATGTTTTTATGACGACATGCGCTATTATTTTGCATATCTTACAGACTTGTGATATTCTTTACTGCGGTTTTTGTTCCTCTATTGGGATACTCCTATAAATAACGTTTGGATAGATAAACCTGCTGATGTAAAGAATCCATTGCACTGAATCCAGTAAGACTTGGGGATAGCGATTGTCCAATCTGGAGTCTAAAATTTTGTATGCAGTTTCGTTGCTAATTTTTAGTTTGGGCTAACCATTAGTGTATTAGGAATTGCTTCCGCCGTATACGAGGAATTATTAAAAAAGCGGACATTTCCAGGAGCAATGTTGATGTTAACACTAAAAGGAAGACAAAACAAAATTTTATTGTATTGTACCAATAATCGTATTGCATTCTTTCCCTTGAACAAGGTTTTAATTGGAAAGTCTGAATTGCAATATTTGAAATACGTCCATACCCTAATCTGCTTTCACAAACTTTGCTATTAGAAAGGAAAAATTGTTTTTTTGTTAGTAAACAGGAAGAATTTTCATATTCTCGTATTATATACTATTATTATTCTCGCCTATAACTTGTCTTGCGCCGACGTGGTCCGTTTGTCCATAATTGCCCGACTTTGAGACCTAATTTAAGCGAGTTACAACAAAAGTACAGTACAATAAAAGTGGAATAGAGCCTAAAGATAGGTTAAATTTAAAATATGCATAATGATAATTCGAACGAGACAAGCAGGTTGAAAAAAACTTAACATTACTGAGAAATCGTAATCGAATAAGCTGGACCTAAAACCGCAATCAAAAATATTTTGCTGACACGGAACAATATAATTGCATGCAAAATGTCCATGCGCACATATCAACAATACATGTAAAAAGTACAATTTTCAACTCTGATGCTACTAATAGTGACAGATTTATTATTGGGCAAACAGAATTAAAACTTTCTTTTAGATTGCAAAATTACTATTTTAAATTTTATTTTAAATGCACACTCTGCCTGCTTTGATTTTAGTAAATGGTGGTCTGGTTTTGCCTGACGATTTGATACCAGCTAAAACAAGGATTATAATGAAAAAACATTTTTGGATATTCAAAACTTCGAAACTATAAAATAATCCTAGCAAGCAAAACGTTTTAGGCTTGCAACAAAAGAAAGCTCTGTCTAACCGGAAAAAATTTGCTTTCTGAAAAAAATTTCTAGCGAGTAGAAATCTACAGAAACTAGTTTAATTTATATAGAAGAATGAATAAAACAAACCACCAAACATGAAAAAAATCAAAGAAAATTTGATGAATAACAAAAGACCAGTTATTTTGTTACTTAAATACATACCACGAATATGCTAACGAAAAATTTCTGGGTGATTTTTGTTGGATTTTTCGTTGTCAGGAGGTAAATTTTCTAGCCCCTGTAGATTTGTAACTTACTTTATAATGGTTTTTATTATTTTATTACGGTCTTCCTGTATATAACGGTTAGATATTACATATAACCCTGTTTGTGGTACCCGTTTATGGAGAGTCGTCGCACACTAGAAATTATGGCAGTGATTCTCCTTACTCATATTCAGCAATGAAATACAGTTTTCCAAACTGTGGGTTTGCCCATTTTTATTTTATATTCACCTTTGTGCCACTTTTGAATTTGCCAGCAACATTATTTCACAAAGTACATTCAAAATGTTATTACTATTCCATAGCTCAACTTATTTACCTTGCAGCATCAATTTAAATGGGAAATTCCGATGTGTCTAACAATGCAAAGGGAGTGGGGTCTTTAAACGTTTTTTGGGCACTGCGTAATAAGTGACATTCATAACAATTTCTCTTTTTTTAAATCCTTTAAGTGTGGCCATATGATTTAATTAACTTTTAAATACTTGATTTCAAATAAGAAACAAACTACTTGAAAATAATTCTTGCAATATTTTTAACAACAATTATGCAATTGACATCTCATAAGCACTGGATTCCTTGTTTGCATAATCAGTCATCCACACGATTATTCATTTAATTTGAACGACAACGAATTACTAGTATTATGTCCTCTAAGAGAACGAAAAACCTCTTTTTCTAATATACACAATAGAGAATAGACGAACTGACTTTAATTCGCTACTAAGAGAATGCATAGTACTCTGCGATAAAAGGTCGGCCAAACGAGCAGTCTCTCGCTAAAATTCTCTGTACTTCCTCTTGGCGTTGGTTTCCTGTGCTTAAAATCTTACCAGTTCTACACGGGTTTCGAAAGGAAAACAAAAGAATTGATTGAAGACCCATACTCTCTGCTAAGGTTTTTTTTTTGAAATAGCTTGCATTTTATTCATTGATCGCACGTACACGTCACACATGGTAATATAATATTTTCTTTATTGGCGCAACCACGAATAAACTTCTTATAAAGGTAATTATCACAATTCAGTGCTGCGCTTTTACGTAACATTATGATACTTCATTATACAAGGTTTGAAAATGAAAAAAATTATACGATGATGAGATTCACAATCACGGTAATTTTGTAGTAATAATAATAGTTACAATACAATACTAACATTAGCGCGAACGTACGAAGTGATAATGGATCAATCCAACGTTTGTTGCAGTAATATTATTATTAATAATGATATAAAGAAGACACGAGTAACAATAATAATTAAAACAAAACATCAAGTAGGGGACATGAAGAAGACGTAAATATTTTGTCAATAATAATAATTGTATTTTTATGGTCTTTGGATAACACATCCTCCATTCTGTAAAGTCCGTCAACTTACCACGTAACTATTCAACTCTTAATGCACGAAATGCTTCCAAGTATAATATTAAATTCAAGAATGCGACATCCTAACAGTCAGGATTGCTACAATAATTAGTCCTCCCTGACACTGAATGCATGTAGGTATGATATTATTATTTAAGACATTGATGCATAGACAAAGTATAACATTTTCTTTACCCTAAAGTTTATTAATAACTGGCAAGCTTAAACGTAATGTACATACTTACACATAACATTCTATACTTATAAAGTGAAAAAACTTTATTTTACTAATTTTATCCAAACCACTGAGCCCAAAATTGACCCACTTTGTTTTTACTGGACGAAGTGGTACTTCCATTTCTGGAATTACTACTTTGGCTTCTTTTCAATCGCGTCACAGCGATCGGTATACTTGACTTGGAACTGATACTTGATAAACTCTTTGGTGGAGTAGGGGGTGGTTTTTTCCCTGGCGTGCCCGGACGACTGGTCGTAACAGGAATGCGAGAAGGACGCTGATTAGCTGACGGAGTTCGATTACCTCCAGTCGAACCACTTAAATTATTTAAATATACTTTATCAGGCAAAGGAGGTTTCCCGTTGCTACTGAAATTTTGGTGCGACTTTCCCCAAGAATTACTTAAACCTTGATGAGAGGGAGAGGAAGAGGTGGGGGATCTTCTATGGCTCCCAGCATCACATTCATCAGTATTCACTGAAATGTCTTTACAGCTATTTTCGATATTCAATTGCGTGACATTTAAATTATTATTATTCACACTATTTTTAATCATAAACTTATTATTATTACTACTAACATTAATATTATTATTATTGACTGCAGTGGTGGACTCGAGACGAACAGGTACAACTTCCACCGGGCTAAATTCTCTAGGTTCTAGATGTTTCATCAAATTGTTGTCATCTTTTTCAATGATGTAGGAAGCTTGTCGAGCGAGTGTTCCTGTGGTAGTTGTCATCACACTTTTCAGTTTCCTTGGAGCAGGCTCTGGTGGTACACTACTATTATTCCTTCCGTCTCCGATGATGATGCTTTTACTTGTGCAGCTACTACTAGTGTTATTATTTCCAACATAACTTCCCGTACTAATTGGAGAAATAATAGTAGAAGATTCTGCCATGGCTGTAGCCTCCTTCAATCTTTCCAAAATCCTGAGTCTAGCTTTGGTCCCCTCGAGCTGTATTTCTTGCTCCTTCAATTTGAAGCGGAGTTGTTCATTTTCTTGAGACAAAGCAAGATATTTCGATGCTAAGCGAGACTCGGAAGTAGTTGACTGCAAATTGGCAAGCTTCTCTTCTAATGACTGTAAAATGAAATATAAGTAAGAAAGATTAATCATACATTCATTTTATTTACCGCATTGAACTCTTGAAACCAATTTATGCTTCACGTTTTGGAAAGTCAATAAAATACAAAAAGCCATGAGAAAGGTGCGATGTGGAGAAATGGTGATTTTAAAAACCATCGTAGTCTCCCCTCTTGTGCCTTCACGGTGTTCTACCATATAATTTAGAAAATAATAATAAAAATTGAAAATTGTACAGTACAAGTGTGTTGCAATGTATATATGTATATGTATATACATATTATATATATACTACACACACACATTTACTGAAAAGTAGCGTGGTTTCCAAGCACCTATGCTCTATGCTCCTACCAAATGAAAAGGTAGTTCTTTAAAAGCTCAAGGAGATACTGTTACAATGCAGAAAGTTTAATACAAAATACAAACTCAAGTTTTCCTCTATTATTTTATTTTTATTACAATTAAAGCCAAGAATCAAGCCAAGCACGTAGTTAGAAGTCCAACCACTGTCACATAACAATAGACAAAGAGGTTAGCGTGGGTAGCGAAGTGTAGCTGGGTCCGTTAGGCACAGTTGGTGCTTTATTCCTTGTAAACGTATCCTCTCTCCTCTCTTTCTCCCTCTCTATCACAAAGAATTGTTACACGAAGCTAAGCAATTATTTGCAGGCGCATACCAACATAAATAAACTTTTACCATCATCGTACTGTACAGTAATAGGGAAAAGAGAAAATTCCATGGGAGAAAATATCTTCACTCCAGCATTAAGACAAGTTCTACATTCTTATTTCCCCTGAATGCACTGTAACCGTGCATATTCTATTACTCTCGGAATATGTAATTATAGCAACCCTCAGTATAGTCATATGACAGTAGTTATGATCTTTCATTGGAGGCTATGCGAAGCACAAACTAAAAGCCACACTTTTTCTTATAAATGTAGGAGATTAGTAACGGCAAGCACTCCCATTTCCAAACTTAGGCCTGATTAATACAAGAGATATGAAAAATGTTTCCCAAATATGTGAGAAATGATCGTTCATATCAAGGCCGTGACTCAAATTGTTGAAGAACATGCTGGTTTTCTTAAGGGCAGTGTGTAGTGCGTAGGGTGTAAAAGCATTGTTTATCATCATGATGGTTTTCAAGTATTCTGTATGTACTGGAAGGGCTAGCTAATTTTGTGAAAAAGTATTGATAAAAACTGTAGTACCCAAATGAAAGAAATTGACTTTCAGTTGCTCCAGTGCTCTCACATGTAATTAATATTTCTGTCAAGCAACTACTCAGCTTTGATAGGGAAGTCCCAAGATTAAAAGAAAGCCACGTTCGCACAAACTAGATAAAGCATGTATCTTAAAAAAGCATTTCTTATAGGACTACTAATAGTTTTACAGCTATACAAGGTCTTGGTAAAAGGGACAGTGTGTGTGTGGTATTAAACGAAGGTAAAAAATATGAGGTATTCAATCTGACACTTAGGGGAAAAAGCACAGTTAAATGTTAAATTATTAGGGAACATGTTTCTAAAATTTACCTTAACCCGCGCAATGCCAAAGAGGATTTGCCGCTGTAATTCAACGACGTCGACTTCTCTCAAGACAGCACCAATAATATTTCGACTAATTGTTACTTGACTACAGTCATCCATCTCATCCGTGGGCCGGAACTGTAAAATATGATCAAGTCTCCCCAACTGATGTGCAGACTGCTCTGATGATAGCCTCTTGCCATTTGGGACGTACCGTGGTGGCCCATTGTTGTCACAACAATTGGAACAAGTACTGCAACAATGTTGCAGTACCTGTTGCTGCTGTTGTTGTTGATTACACGATGATGAAACTTTAAGTTGGATTAAATCCAGTAATGAGTACAGAGGATCTTCATCATCGGATTTATTGGTAGGTGATGACTTATTCGTCTCCGTGGAGAATCCTGAGTCGATGAGTTTGGGACTGGTCCAAACATCTCCAACTCCGACAGCTAAACAAGCTCCAGCACCACTAGCTGTTGTTGAACCACTCACAACCGTTCCCGCAACTGCTGTTCCTGTTGTTCCTCCAGGGGCCGAGGCTACAGATGTTTCACTCTTCCCGCTTGTATTTACAAGTGCAAGTGTTTGGCCCGGTGGAATGTTGTGTTTCAGTTCTGGTAACGACGAGAGGACCGAATTACGAAAATCTTTTAGTGTGGTAACTTCTGACTGCAATTCCTGCAACGAACAAAAAGCACGAGCATCAATACACCACCCAAAAAAGGATTTTTAGTCGTCCATAGATGATAGCAACTCCAGCCATTATTTATGATTTTCCTCCCTACTTTGGGCCAAACTGTATTCTACGTAAAGTAATTTGATTATCTTTTTCCCTTTGTCTTCTATCAATATTAAATTACTTCGTAAATCTAAAAAATCGACAAAAATTTATTACCAAGTAAAATTTACAAGTAAAAGAATTGGTGGTCGTTGCAGTCTACGTCCCCATTCTAGTGCCTATTGACGTTTTTATTAGCCTAATGCGAAACAGGAACAGGATTATTGATTCTTTGCGTGTAATCTCACTAATATTATTTTCATATCCTTTTCCGGAATTAACAAATAGAAGCGGGGAGGGGACATACATAGGTGAACCCTATGTGTGTTCATATGGGTATTGATTGAAAGGGGTTTCTCCTCAACCAAGATGGTGTAAACATGTGGCACATATTTACTTTTGGGGTGTTTCCCCGTTTTCATCCCAAAAAGATTAATGCGTCACGGTTTTGTAAGAGAAGCACATGTGTGTTATTTTTGTAGAATATTATATACGATGATCGTATAATCACTTAATTTTCTTTTGGTGCTACATGACTTCCAAGTAATTACAAAGTGGCAAATTACTTTCCTCACACTAATACTCCTACATGCATATGTAGATAAGTAGATTGGTACATAACGTATGGAAAAGTCTGCGTATTTAGTATTTACTTCACGTTTCACGGTGGAAAATATTGGATATTAATTATGTTGATGCCTTTCATTTGCTTAATAATTACGTAGTACATGGGAATTGGAAAACTCAGAAAGAGAAAAACATATAATAATGGAGTGATCATGAATTTCAACTAACCAAAAATATATGATGAGTATTTGAGAGGAAGGAACAAGAATAATATGACACTAACGTGTACGGAAGTGTCGGTAATAACAATCATAAAAAAGTTTTTTAATACCTGTAGAGCTACTATGGTTTTCGCATGCTGATGAATAAGGACCTGGAGAAAGTCCATCGACATGCAGCAGTCATGTCGGTCCTCCTGAAATCAACAAAAAAGATTGAGGCACACATTAGAGAATTGCTCAGAACAAAAGTACACATACATTAGCATATACATACATGACCATTATTTATTGCTGACACGCTGACAACAAATTCTGTCACTCCTACAGCAGTTTTTCCTAATGGCAATGACACAATTTACTCCTATTAAGAGGGTCGAAGATCACAGTGCAACAATGAAAGGAATGATTTTCAAGAATATAATGCGCTTCTATGTGGGAAGTGAGCCCAGTTATAATACGCATAGTCCTTATAAATCTTACACGTACTTTATTTTATATGCCGAGCATACGTGTCCATCCTTTACTACATACCCATATTGCACAGATATGAGAGCAAAAAAATGGAACTCCCCTATCGTAGGAAGAAGCGAAAGAGGCAACCACCCTGTTATATTTAAAGCAATAGTAATTCACTGTTACACCGGTAAACACCAAAAAATTTATGATAGATACATAAGCTTGCATTCATATACATGTACATATGTGAGAGTCGTACTGCCACATTAAGTACAAATGAGAAAATTGATTTTAAAAATTATATATGACTTTTGGATGCGCATCATGAGCTTTGGTTCCATCCTTAATTTCAGTGTGCTGTAAGTGCACAAGACCTTTTTTTAAAGCCCAACTATGGGCAATTCACTCACCCTGTAATAACTGCGAGGGTGAAGGATGTTGAACTCTTTTTTGACGGAGAGGAGGAGGACTCTCACAGTTAATGGACACGGCTTACCTATTTATAGGAAAGCGAGATGGTCAAAAATGATATTTTGCAGTGTCCAAGTTTTCAAATATATATATATACATATATATAAAAAGACAAGGGGCGAGAAAGAGAGTGAATGAGTTCGTGACGACCAACCTGTAATGGATGAAGAGTTCTCTGCTCTCACACTCGATATGAATGTGTATTTTTAATAAAATAATCGTAACTACTACTATTATTACTAGTATTAAAAAAAAAGCAAAAACCTACTAGTAGCATAGTGATAGAGATTAAAGCATGGACAAATTTATGGTTTTACCCAATTCTTCGCCCCCTTCTCACTACATTTTTCTCTTGGGGCCTACCAACGTTTTTTTTCTAACCCTTTTGGTTCCTTATTATTTATTGTCTCCTTTTTGATTACACCCTGTGTGCTCTTCACTTCATTCTGAGGTGGAAATCATGACCCACATAATCTACCCTCATGAAGACAACGAAGGAAAAAAGATGTTTACGACAAGGAAACACTCCGCTGCCAATGCACTACTGAGATACGTCTACTACTGGTACTACAATAATAACAATAACACATACGAGAGAAAATTAAACTGGGAGATCTTTATATACGTATATATAGCATCCACTGTTAATTGCTGTTTTATGCCAGTGCAAATAAAGGTGTGTGCCTCTTACTCCATATCATTACCACTATAATATATGAAATTGAACTTGCCTCACTTTAATAAAGTCAATAAGGGACATGATGTGGCAATCAAATGTACCCACTTGTACCAGTGAAATAAATATACACATTACACACACACACTTTCTTTTCACTTCCCTCACATCATCATTCTCTCCACTCTACCCGTCACGCTCTCAGTCTCTAAGTTAAACACTAAACCAAGAGAAGGTTAAAAAATGGAGAGATGAAAAGAGGAGAAAAAAATTTCTCCACACGATCACCTATTGGACACTGTCCTACAAATACATGCCGTACAGCGTATAAAGAAGTGCATGTCACCTTGTAAATTCGAAAAAAAAGTCTTTGGTTCAACATACACTACCATCCTCGAGTTGGTCAAAATTAGACATACACGAGAAAAGTAGCTCTAATAAATTTATTAGTGATAGCTTGACCAATTTTAAACAGTGGAAATTTGGCATTTATTAATTAAGTAGTTTCTCCTGTGCAGAGACGTCAACTCCCCCAGTGCCTCAATATACCCATTCTTCAAATTCACATTCACACTCATGAACTTCATCATTTTTTTCTTTCTGATTGCCAACAAAAATAACACCATGCACTCGAGAATGTTCTTTGCTCTCAGTAGTGGGATTTTTTTTTTAGGTGAACTGAAGTCACAAGTTTAAAGACATTAATAGTGTCACAGAAGGTAGGTGTGTGAGTGAATGAATGAAATTTTATTAGTGATAAATCAAGGTATATCTTGCCAGGATTTCATAAAAAGAAGGAGTTAAAGAAGAAGTCTCCGAAGAGTGTAAATGTGTAGTGGACCCCTTTCCTACAAGAAAAGAATGTTCGAATTAGCATTTCTATAAAAAAAAATGCGTTCTCTCCAACTGATTGCTTCCAAATATCACAGTTGATAGGCTATAAACATAAATGCCTTTTAAGTCCATGTTAACGCAGCATCAATTTCAATAGCCATTAACCATCCTTCAAGTGTGTCATCCGCCCGTCCTTCAAAGTGGGAGAAGTAACACATACACACATTGAACTGCTTGGCGAATACGCACCGTGCACAACATCCGCACATATAAATATTTAAAACCTCTAAAACGTTTTTTTTTCACTCAACATCAGAGGAATTGTCAAAAATGGTCACGGACAATTTTACTCCTCCTGTAAACCTCATTTTAAGATGAGGAAAATAAAAACAGTAAAAAAAAAGGTGAGATTTAAAATATCATAGAGGGAGAAATTTTTGTGGGATTACTTTGAGGATTGGGGATTCTACGGGCACTAATCGTAAGTAGGAAATACATACAACTACCTATTGGCACAGAAAGGAGTGTTGTGTTTAAAAAACATTAGGAAGTCTAAAAGGCAGCAACGGAAATGAAGTCAAAAACTATATTCGTGCAAGGTAAAAATGAAGTCTAATAATAACAGAGTCTCACATTTCATTCCCCTTTAATTAATTAACTATACATTGCAGAGGAAATGGACAAAGTTCCATTTTTTTTGGCACTCCCTATTGGGGGAACACGCAAAGTGAGATGTACAACACTGCCATAATTATTACATAGGGCACAGATAAAAAAAAAAGAGTGAGTTCCAGTTTTTGGACACGACCGAACAATTATTCAACCATTACCATTCAATGCCATAAATTGGCAGCCCTTCCTCATGAATAAAAGTCTACACGTAAGTCCCCGGAAATAATGCATGTAAAGCATGCAGGCATGCATGTAACAATTACTTACGACCATGTGAAAGCCTATGGGAATGACTGACGCACACAAAAGAAACGAACTAATTTTGTTCGGAAATCCAATACTAGTACATGTAAGGTAAATACGACTATGATTCATCTTTTATTATACTGTCTCATGGAATCGTACAAATATTGAACCAACTCCTATCTAAAAGACAATTTTTTTTAGTATGCATTACGAAGCTTTAAAAGTGCTTTCTCCCACAATGAAAACTGTGCATGCATAGATGCACACATTTAAGTACAGCAAAAAAACTACAATTTTTTTTAAGTTTTCTGGAATTCATTGCAAAAAATGGCAAGTATATAAACCACACGACCGCTAAAACCAGTAAGGCAAATGCATACAAGTGAGTACATATGTATATAATAGAGACGATGATGATAGTCTGGGAAAGGAAACTAGGCAAGGCCATGCTGAATGAAAAGAAGAAATTGAGGCTGCTCCAAGAGGTAGCTTCAAATTCAAAAAAGAGTTGCATTTCACTAACACAACGGTCCCATATAATACACATGTTCAATACACACACTTTACACGAATTCTCCAACAGACAAGTCAGTCCGCATCCTTCTTATACTTATTAGCCCAGTCACGACGTGCTTCAACGACACCTTTTAAATACAAAAGAGAGAATAAAAACCCACCCACCGCTATGCACACACAGGAAAGTAACACCTGTGTACTTCAAAAAATCTCTACGTACGTATAAGTACAACACACTACCCTCAGACAAATCCCATTGCCAATGTTTACAAAACAATCTTATTGTATCACCATTTGTTCGCATCATTCCTAGAAAAAAAATCCTAATGTGATGGACTTACAATAAGTCTGTAGTACAATATCTAAGCAGAAGGGAAGGAATTATAAACTACCCCAGCTATTTATTATTATTATTTCACAGTCTCATCATATGCCAGTGGTGCATCCGCACTTAAAGGCAAAAAAAAAGAGGAAGGTACCTGCTCATATTGCTGATTCTATCACTGGAGTCCCCTCCTCCCACCCCAATAGTCACACACATGTAGGTAGGAACAAATGGAAGAGGAAAAGAAAGGATTTAATTAAACCTGTGGACCGGATGTAAAGTTTTTGGTTTGGTATGAAATCTCTGCTTTGTTTACATTCAACCTCTAAATGCATCCATCAAGCGCACTCTTATGGCGAGGAAGCATCGATGTTGTTCTTTTAATGTAACATTTAAATTTTGAGTAGAAATCCTCCGCATTACCCCTAAAACTATGGTACATACATCACTGTGATAAACCCATTTAAAAATGCCTGCCTGTATGCAATTTATATTTATACAACTCTATAGTACTACGGGCCTGTATGGCTCAACGTAGAAGGAGAGTTACCATTTACGACCATATAATTACATCCACCACACATCCCAGTGCAAGAGGATGAGAGGCAGAGAGAGCGAGAGAGAGAGAGAAAGAGAGATAAAAAGTCATGGACAGTAAGGATGTACACAAACAATGTATCTATAGGTGGTTTACATTGTAACAAAAGCACTGACTGACTTAATATATGGCGCAAGGTAACACGATATTGTAGTCATTAACTAGCTGAAAATGGCAGCCATCGCTTTTGATTCTGTCTCATGATGCCATGAAGGACGTAAGAATAAATAAATAATTAAAAAAAACTCCTTTAAACAACTTTGAGGACAAACTGAATAAAATATGGGCAAAAGTTGGGCATGCGAATATAGACGTATATATATATATATATACAGGTAAGATGGTATACGCACACACGTATATATACATACATAACAAAGGGTACCGCATTTTACCCCATTTTTCGCTCATCTCTTTCTCTCACTCTCTCTCTCTCCGTAACTCTCTCACGTCTCATTTTTCTGTGTAGCAATTTTCAGGACAAATGATCAAGTGTCAAATTCATCTCCATAATAAAAGTTAGCGATTACCCAAAGCGAGGAGGCTAACAAAAATAAAGTGAATGGCATCTAATGACCAAACCTTTACATAGTTATACGAGATTTTGAGATTATGTGAAGAGATAAAATCTCAAATCATAATAATAATACTAGTACAATCAAATTTTGATGATGATACTTTCCTTCTCTGCACGTCCCAGCAACTTAATGCTGAACGACTTTTCTATAAATACATTAAACCACTACAATAATAATAATTATTGTTCCACATAAAAAAAAGCGACTGGCGTACACACGGGCATGACACTGGGGACTGTCCTATTCAATGTTATTTTTGATGTTTTACAAAAAACAAAAAAAAAAAGAATAGAAAAAAATTCCATGAGGTAAATTAAGCAATAATTTGATTTCTCATCTATTCTGTTACCTTTAGATTTATTTACACACGTTTTTAACAGACTCTTGTTGTTGTTTATGATCTGCAACAAAAGCACACGCACTCTTGAAGACGAATCTGAAGAAAATAAGGGTGAGACACACTAAAACTGTTCGTGCAGGCATGACAATTAAGAAAGCTCCCCCTTCAACTTTTACTTTGTTATTTTTTGAGGAGAAAAAGTATTTGAATGCCAGCGTGTCATTTTATCATAATTTGGTCTACATAAAAAATATATATGTATTATGCTTGAACAATTCTAATTATGTTGATCTTACTTTTTCTTTACCAAGCTCAAACCCTTTCTCACTACACTACTACCATTCTTTGCAGGGATATATTACATTAAACACACCGTCAGTTCAATGACACTCGTCACATCTCCCTAGCCACCACCACCATCACCAGTCATATACAACCAAACGACTCTCTTCTTTTTTTCCCCTCTCTCTCTCTCCCTCACTTTACTCCCCCACTCTCTCTAAAATCTTTATAATGTCAAATGAGAAAAACCATACATGCCTCTAAAAAGTTCCAGTGCCTAACTAATCCTTGTCGAGTCACATTCTCTGTTATTTTAGTCAACTAACATTTTTTTTCATTTCTTTCCATCCCTCCGCTCTCACTTCTCCCTCACTTAACAAGTTTTCTATCATGAACATTAAAAAAAAACATGCCTTTCTTTTAAGGCTTGATTCTCTCCAATAAAATGCCTATTCCTGCCAGACTGTAACAGACACAACAACAACAGGTATCACCGAGATGATAATCATAGCGTAGTAGTGGCGGTTACCAGAGAACAAAATTGTCCTTGGTAAATAAATGCCATACGCAAGTTTTTCATTGACAGTGCGTACAAAGATTGAAGCATTGGACAGGTCCACCACGTTAACAAAAAAAAAGTAGAAAAAGGAGTAAAAAAAGGTATAAGATGGTCAATCGTCATTCTTCATCCTACTTTACAAGCAGAAAGAGAGAAGAAAGACTGGCAAGTTTACAGAAATAATTCTCATCTGGTAACTTCACACATTCTCAAAGCATGAAATTAGTATGTCCCTAAACCCAATACCTCATCTTAGTTTAGCACACAAACGTGTCCCTTGTACTTTCACCAACAGAAACGATTCCTCCTCATCCTTTGCTTCTTTCACAGATTAATTAATTTAAGGCTGTACGACTTCCAAGTGAGAATTAAGTTCGGTCAAGATATGATCGTAAAAAAAAAAGGAGTTTCTCAGTGACTGAATGGGAACCTGCCCTCATAACTAAAGCACACAAGAAGTGATGCTTTTGTACTAAGCCTACTCAGCGGCAATTTGAGTCTCTCCTTACCCCCTCGTCTCTCTCCCTCGCTAACAATGCCCATGACAGAGTCTGAAAGTGTTCACGACTTCACCTGTTGAGTAATTATATTTCTAACCTCAAACCTTGATTGAGATAGGTAATAAAGTAGTGTGGAAGGAGAGAAACGGTACCATCATTATGAGCATGGGTTCTATACACTTACCAGACATTGGGACAATGCAAGCATTCTAATTGCAAGTGTAAAAAGAAGTTGAACCATATCCAAAACGTTAGAGCTCATTTGCCTTAATTACATAGAGTTACTCTCTATACTCTTTCAGGTAATGAGACTTTGGGAGTATTTCATTTATTTTGTGAGACGTTTTCATGGAGCTTCCTTTTCTCTTCCTTTTCGTACAAAAAATGTCATTATTGCTTTCGACAACACCTGTCATACCTTTTTTTGTTAAAAGCTCACATTACCCTCACCCAAGTACGTTGTCCCCCTTCTAATAATTTGAATATTCAGACTGCTAGCATTTTAACAACGACAGTAGCAACTGGGAAGGACGTGCACTGACAAAACAAATGAATAATAACATGTAAAATACTATACTGTTGTCTTCAGTCACATATTGTCACGATCATTCCCTAGCTTTTTTCTAGACAAGTAATAATGTCGAAGTTAATAATTCGTGGCTGCCATAAATGGGCTAATATTTGGGAATCGAATACGAGTACAATATTTTGATGCATTTTCAGCAAAATCCTCCACATCAAACTTTACAAAGGGCTCGGTTTGCCATGCAACAAATCGATCAAGGCTCAAAACGTTTCCATTCCAATGTCGCGCAACCACGTCCGAATTAATCTTGCTTTTCAGAAGTTTGATGGCTGGGAATGTGGTACAATATGCACAAGTATCAAAATCATGCCGCAAGGCAAATAAAAAAAGGTTATTTTCAACCAAACAGTAAAATTTAAAAAAAAAACAACAACAATAAATCTTAGAAAATGTAAAAGTAGAAATTAAGGAAAATACGTTTCATCATTTTGAGGAGGAGGGAAGAAACATTTAATTTCAGCACGTAAGTAATATAAACAGACACAAGCACATGTCTGTATCTTGAATGAAATTTAAGTAATTTATGAGAAGGATGAAATACGGCACATTCCTTTCACATCCCTCTTTAATTTTTCTTTCAATTCCTCAAGAACGTTGTAAAAAAGAGGATGAAAAGGAATTAACATAATCCTTCGTATTCTGTAAGGCTTTCCAAATTGTATTTTAAAAATGCAGCTAATTAATTATTCATTTATTTATGTGATCCTCAAAAAACTGTAATTTCCCTTCAATAATAAAGCCAATGAAATTTGCGTGCCTTCACGTGCAGAACCAGGAAGGAAATGAGAAGATGGAAATAATACGACCGGGGTAAATAGGCAATAACTACAAGGGAGATATAAATAAATACACATCATAGTCATAATTTATTTTGATGTCTATCAAATACACCAGAAGAGATCAGAGATGATGCCAGCATGACTAATGACTAATGATATTCAAACACGGACTCTTATTATATTGCTTCGGCGTGGTGATGGTTTTCAGAGATACAGGATATTGCACAGATAACAAACTTTTCAATTTTTTGAGTGAATATGATACAATTAGTCTGTAGAGGAAAAGAGCAATGCGATGCGAAAGGGCTATTGTTAATGTGGATAAAAAAAATCTGAAAAAAATTTCTCCATACGCTCTGCGTACAAAAAAATGCACAGAATGTACGGCCTCTCACACAGCGGAGAAAAATATTAGAGAGAAGGAAAAAGTCTAAAAAAGAGTAAGTGTATAGAAACAAAAAAGAAAGTGTAAAAAGATTGATATGTACGTAATTATACAAACGATCCCATCTGACTGAATCCTTCTCTAATGACTTGTCCCGAATCCAAGTTGTCATCTATTTTTCCTTCTTCTATATTTTTTTCTCCACCGCACACATAAGAATAATTTTCCTTTTAGCTCTGTTTTCTAGGCTACATATTTTGCTTTTCTTCAATTTTTACTTCCCTCCAAAAA
>JAQGBT010004435.1:0-16572 GCA_034698585.1 Disparrhopalites patrizii
GTCAATTTTTCTGCATTCCCCTTTATGTCTTACTCCGTATTTTCGACCTTACCCATTCTTTTTCGTCCGTCGCCTTTCTCTTCCCTTCTCCTCGGGCGCTCTCTTTATCATATCTCTCTTTCACTGTCTCTCTTCCTTTCCCTGTCACTTTTTTCTCTGTCTCTCTTTTGCTTTCTCGCTTTCTCTCTTATTCTATGTCTCTCTCGCTTTATTTCTCTGTCTTTTTCTCTCTGTCTCTCTTTCTCTGCATTTCTCTCTCTCTTTCTCTGTCTTTTTTTCTCTCTCTTTCTGTCTCTCTGTCCCTCTAGCTTCCTCTCTTTCTCTCCCTTTCCATGTCTATCTCTCCTTTTCTGTCTTTTTCTGGTTCTCTCTTTCTCTCTCCTTCTCTTTCACTTTCTTTTTTTTTCTCTCTCTTTCTGTCTCTCTGTCCCTCTAGCTTCCTCTCTTGCTCTCTCTTTCTATGTCTCTCTCTCTTTTTCTCTCTTTTTCTGTTTCTCTCTTTCTATGTCTCTCTCACATTTTCTGTCTTTTTCTGTTTCTCTCTTTCTCTCTGTTTTTCTGTTTCTCTCTTTCTCTCTCTTTCGCCTTCTTTCTCTCTCTTTCTCTCTCTTTCGCCTTCTTTTTCTCTCTTTCTCTCTCTTTCGCCTTCTTTTTCTCTCTTTCTCTCTCTTTCGCCTTCTTTTTCTCTCTTTCTTACTTTCGCCTTCTTTTTCTCTCTTTCTCTCTATTTCGCCTTTTTTTCTCTCTTTCTCTCTCTTTCGCCTTCCTTTTGTCTCTCCATCTCTTTCTATCTCTTTTGACTGTCTCTCTCAGTGTCTCTCTTTCTCTGTCTCTCCCTCTCTTCCTCTGTCCCTTGATCTCTTTTCCTGTCTTTTTCTTTCTCTCTTGTTCTCTTTTTCTCTCTGTCTGTCTCTCTGGCGTACTCCCTGATTTCGTATCTGCTTGCTATCTCACTTCACACTGACCTTTAATTGTTCTCTGTTTGGAAGAAAAATAACCCTTTCTCTTGTAATCTACGCACACACATTTGATGCCTTTCCTCTATTTTTCGCTCAATATCTGTCTTTGTCTATACATCGTGCTTCTCTTTCCACATTGATGTATCCATCTTTCATTTTCTGTCTCTCTCTTTAAGTTTTGCTCATTCTTTCTTTCTTATTCCATGTATCCATGTTTCTCCCGCTTACTCGCAAGCTTGTGTTCTCCTCCTGCAATTTCGTTCTATCCCTGCACTCTGGTCCCCTCTCTTGTTCTTCAACGAAGCTGTCTTTCCCAATTTCTGTCCTCCCCTGATCTTGACCCTTTTGTCTCGGGATCAAGTTTGAACCTGGAAATAGTACCCCGTGTCTCTCTGTTCCTCCGAAGTGTCCTCTATTTCGCCTCTTCCCATGTTGACTCTTGTAAGTATTTTGCTCCCTCTGTATTCTCTCTCTCTCCCTTCCAATCTTATTTTATCTCTCCCTTTCTCCCCCTTCGTAAATAGGATTCTCCGTATCTCGCTTTTACCCCAATGCCTGGCGTTACTTCCTCTCGTTTGCTCATTCCTTCCAATTTCTCGGAACACACACATACACACTCGGAGGAGCCGAAAAAGAAGGATGTGAGAGAATGACTAAGGTCTCTCTCTCTCTCATTCTCTCTTTCTTTCTCTGTCTTCCTCACTCGCTCATAAATACTTTATGTGAGACCAAATTGAATTTGAAAAGACTAAAACATACTCATCACTGGTAGGAACATGATTTTGTTGGTTTCTTCGAGTACTACAATTTTTCATTCTCAAACTGATCTGTGTGCTTACCTGGTTCCATCTTCTGCTGTACATTTTACCCTTTCATATCGTACCCTCCCCCAAATAAAATCTGGACATAACTTGTAACACACCTGCTATTAATTGAAACCGTCCTAACTTTGATAGAGGGACAAGCACTGGCGAATCTAAATGGTTGGTAGGATGGGCACAGAATGGCTGCTCGTTACGCTTCTAAGCTGAGGAAGGGTTTGTCCCGGGGGATAGTGCTAAAAATTAGTTCATCTTGATTACCAGAAAAATTCTGTTTTTTTTTTGTGCATAACAAACCAGATTTCTTTCAAAGCACGCCCAGTAGTCGACATTATATTAGATGTAAAGTGAAACAAGGATTGGGAAGGAAATTAACTTGGGTCGAATTCAATGTTGAAGGGTATGAAAAGAAACCAGTTTAAGTTCAGAAGTTCCCGAAAGTTACATTTTCTTTCTTTTGTGTTTCTTTTTTTCATAAAATGACTGAGGGCCACATTCTGGACTCTGCCCATTACAAATGATCTACAATGACCTCAAAATTTGACCATAAAATTCATTCAGGGTCAAAACAGCAAATCCATCAGTATTGGAGTGACAAAACGGGGTGAGAGAGGGTTGGAATTAAATTGTCAAGGGAAGATGGAACTAATTGTACGAAGAAGAGCGGGGGAAAAAAGAGGATCGGAATTAATCGGAGGGATAATAATACCTGGAAGCGGAAGCTAATCTTCTCCCCTTTGCGAAGGGTTGCAGATTGGAAGAGAGAGAAAAATGTCACACAAAACAAGCTGAATATATGCGAGAAATGGTGGAGACTGGAGACACAAATGCATTCGGGATGCAAAAATGTCTCCTGAAAATGTTTAGTCATTTTTTGCAGTATGATGAATGTATTTTTGTTAGTATGACGAAGTAGTTGTTACACCGTTAAAAACGGACAAAGTTCTCAAAGTTCAAGAAATAAGAAACTCACAAAGATTTCTATCTCCCTTACAAAATTAAAATTTAATGGTTTACTCCTTGTATTAATTTATGTTCGACGTCCTTCCCATGCACACCTTGCAAAAGAACATTGTTATAGCTCAAAAATCAAGTGATTATAGCTCAAAAATCAAGTGATTATAGCTCAAAAATCAAGTGATTATAGCTAAAAAATCAAGTGATTATATCTTCAAGCAATTTTCCCAAACTTTAGTTGTGTCAGCAAAATGTTTAGACAACATAGTTGTCTGAAAATTGGGGGATGGGGAAATCAAAAATCTTTCCTGAATTTGCTCACCACCTCTGGAAATCTAGAAAGAGATTTAGCGAATCTGAAAAAGGCTGAACCTTGGTAACTCAATCATACAAAAACTGTCTGACTGGTCTACAAAACCCGTATGGAGCAATCAAATACCAGTTGTAGTGTGCTTTTGCAATGATTTATCCATGTTCAAGGTATTGGACAAAACCTTGTAATTAAATCTGTGTGTCCGGGATATTTTTATTCTGCGAAGAAGTCTGATGGTAAAAAAAAAAAACGAGTAGAAATAAATGCATACACATATGTAAATAAACTCATGTCTTACGTATACAAACACTTCTCCTGAAACGGATGTGTATCTAGATAATTGTATCTGTGGCTACACCGTAGAAACCAACCAATTCATATTCATCAGATTCCGATTTTTTCCCCCTTAAATATTTGTATTGTAATATATTTCTTTTGGCACAAGGATCTTATCTGCTCCATTCCGTGTACGGCAGGACATCGCGTTTCATAATTACAATAGTATCACTGTCAGGGCAAGAACCAACCTCAGATGGTGAAACCACACAGTGTCCTCTGGCGTGTCTCTGGCGAAGCCGGGTAATACCAAGGAATGGAAGTAAAGGGTTGACATTTCTCTCAAATTTCTCGTCATGCCCTCTCCAAGATCCCAAGAATCAAATGCGGATGAAATCTAAGTGCAGTAATAGAAATAATGATGTTTGTCCTCTCTGTGGTAGCTTTAGTTTTTGAGCAAGTTCCGGGCACTTTGTGAGATGCAAAAGTTTGATAATACTTGACCACTGAGATTAGAGTAGCAGACTTTCACCGGAATTCATGAGGAGCTAATTGTTTCCTGTGCATATTCCTTTTTTCTAGTCATTCAAATCACTTTTAAAATAAAAAAAATTGGTCCCTACAAGATGTAAGTAAACGCTAAACATTTACAAAAATATCATGCTTGCAATTAGAGGAGCTCGAAATACAAAATGAGTTTTCACCATGTTAAATCCCATATTACAAATGGGTATGATAGCGTCATGAGTGTCCTCTGCAAGTTTTTGACCTTTCAAAATGTCAAAAATTTGCGTTTTCGGACTGCCAGTCGACTGCTAAGTGAGTTCATTTGGGGGCATCAAACTAAGAGGCAGATGTGTGAAAAATGGCTTGTTCTTTGGAGCTATCACGGAGAACTTAATTTGCTAGTTATTTTTTCAGCTACCAACGTTGTTTAACATTGATTGAGACTTGCTTTTATTCGCACTACACATCAATAAACCCAGTCCATAATCCGGATTCAAAAATCACCAGTCGGCTGATGCTTGAATTCTGAAAATACATTACAAAAGTAATAAGCACTAGTTCACGCACCCGCGTACTAGGAAAGAGAAAGTTTTGGTCTGAGTGTTATTGCACACAATTGCTATTTATTATATTGGAGTACAGGCAAAAAAGTCGGGTGCTATGCTAGAGTAATATTCATTAATTCTTGACTACCTAATTAGATGTAAACATTCAAAATATGATAAATTATTCTTCCAAATTTTATTTCTAACAGTGTAAGCAAAAGAAACAGTAATTATTCCTAGGCGTAAAAACTATATTCTGTAGCTCTTAATGGAAGGGGCAAGTACTAAAAAATATTTTCCGGTTGAAAACAAAATTTTTTCCATCCGAAAAATCCTGTCGTTCCACCCAAAATGTCTAGGACAATCGAAAACTCCTCGGACCACCCAAGATGACCAACTTGTCATTGTCTTATCACATCAATCATAAGTATGATACATATACCTAATATAAATATAAAGATGTGTGTCCCACTTAAAGGGAATATTATAATAATGAAGCCGTCGTTTTGCGTGCTTTGTGCATCAACTCTGACGGCGATAATAGGCCTTTTTCCACCCAATTCTGGTAAAACCTGTTTTTCCTTCCAATTATTTAAAAGCCAAAATTTTGAAAATCCCTGTAGGTTATTCCGAGTCAATCTAATGATAGGTAGGTACGTGTGCATACATGCACACCTCCGTAGATTGTCCTTCTTTTCTTTCACAGAATTAGTATTTTTTTAGTACTAAACTGCCCCATCACCTTTCATACATGTTGACGAAACTGCTTTTTAGTTCAATCGCGTGCAGATCATCTAAAAGAGGTTTTTTCACCAGATTTGTTTTTATGCGGAACTCGTATTTTTCAAGATAAATTTCAATGCAATTTCCCCCCTTGACAAAATAGAATATCTCCGCCTTTATAATTTATTTTAACGTCATTAAAACTACACAGAAGTAAGGGTCCAACAAATCCAAATATCTTGCCTTTGACACACATTGTTTGTTTTCAAAATACTTTTAGGGGGTGAGAATCTGAGAATGTCAACCCATGAACCATAACAGAATCTCATTTCCAATTGTAGTAAACGGGAAAGGTTATAGAAATACAAATTACATGCTTGTATGTATGTACATATAACAAAGCAAAGGAGTTAATTGTCATGTGCTTTCTAATTATTATCGGGGCAAGGTTCAAGAATCCATATTCTTTCCGCGCGGAATCTTAATAAATTAAACAAGTGTTTTAAATGCATAATAATTTACTATCACAACTCACAACATAATCATACAATAACTATTACATATAGTTAATGACTATTATAACATATGTTGCCTGCATTTCATAATGACAAGATAATATTATATCGATTAACAATCATCGGAAATCGGAATGACCTGCTCTGAATGACTGATAACATGATAACAACAAAAGGTGGGTTCCCAAAGATACAAGAGTGATACTGACAAATCAATAATTTAGGGTTGTCCCTCACGAAGTCACGAGATAACAAAATCATGACATGTCGAATTAATACAATCTGTTCTCAGAAAAAATTACATCATTTTGTGAAGTTTGTTAGTGTTAACAGCATAATTATTAAAGTACAAGTACAAAGATCCATGTCATCCATAGGGTACGAAGGCGCCTCAAAAATGTAGGGAAGGAATTGATTAATTGATTCCTCAACCCCTCCTGATGTGTGGCTGCCTTAAACAAAATTTATTTTAAAAGTGTTTGATTTTTTAGCAATGCCATAGAATGAAAAATACTAATACTATTATACATATTATTATACTATTGTATACTTACTGAAATGAAAAGCATATGGTTCAAGTACAGTTTGGGAGTATCAATTTGGGTATCAAGTACCAAGTTCAATTTCATTGTAACTCTTTAGCTAAAAACAAAACCCTACTTGACCATTTGAGTATTTTTAGAAATTCAGTATTCGAAATTGGGACTCGTCTATTGAATATGCCGAGTTCAGAGTTTTCTGATTCTCAGCTTAACGGGAAACCAAGTTCAATTAAGGGTTTCTTTCTTGCTGACACTAAAAATGTCTCTGTTAAAATGTGTTATAATTATTATAAACATTAACTTTTTGTTCATTTTCTTGCTTCCAATTTTGCTCTCAACCATAAATCTACTGATTCTTGTTAGTTTACATTGTCATTTGCTATGTCACCTTATTTTTTGTAATACTTCATCGTTGATTGCTATAACCGAACTTGGTAGAATTTGTGTGCTTCCATAACTTTTGGGTTTTCAGCCGTTAGAATTTTTGTTCAAATGTCGACTTGACAAAAAACCGACTTCAAAAATTCAATTTCAAGTACGATTTCAAGTTCGAAACAAACATGAAGCAACCGAAAAGAAACTCCATTTAGGAAGAATAAGTACAAATCCATGGTTAAACGAAAAAAGCATTTCTATATATCCTAACGTTAACAGGTACATATGTTAAAGGATCATTTTAGGTCAATCTGAGGAATAACCGTTAAGTCAAGCCTTGAAGCATATTTTATATACCAAAATAAACTCTTGGTTTTATGTACGCGGTTGCCGTTGCAGGACATCACTGCGTAATAAAATGCCGAATATTTACTGGGTCAATACTGGGTAAATCCTGAAATGCCTATATTAATTGATTATTTGAGGGTAAATGACCTTTAAATAACCGTGATTGAGTTTAGAAACGTTTTAGTCCAGAGGGTGGAACATTGGTAAATGGTACCTAGGTAAATCACGGGGGGAAATAATGAAACAAAGATACTATGAGGCTATGACGGTATATTCACTGTATCGAAAAAAGATATAGGAAAAGGAGAATTTTTTCAGAAGGAAAAATGTTCATGCGCAAAGCACTGCGTATGTACCACATTCGAGTTGAGGGCGAAGGCACAGAAAAAAAAAGAAGCAAAAATGACGTCGTCGTCCTTTTGAAAAGAACTTTTTTTTGTTGTTTGTTTGGGGACAATCATCATGAATGACGAAGGTGAATGTTGTGTGTGAACAGCTGATATATTTCCCTTGTTCGACGAGTACATTTTCTATATACATCAAAGAAAAACGTGTGAAAGATAACAACAAATTTCTTCAAGAACAGTTAATTTTGAACCCCTTTTCCACACTTTTTTTTTAGTCATCGCAATATTCAACGTTTTCCGAAGGTATTACACGTTTATTTATTTATTTAATTTTCGAAAAACTGGTGAAAATCTTCCTTTTCTCTTTGTCCTTGGGTTTCCTTTTGGTTTTGTATCGTATAGTTCTTCATAAGTTTTTGTGAAAACTCTTTGGTTATGTGGTCATGTTGATATAGTCCATTTATTCCTGATCAATTTGTTTTCCTATTTTGAACAAGTGTATGGTGTTCTTTAAAATGATATTTGAAGGAGAATTTGAACCCTTTTCTTTCTTTTCTTTGTCCTGTGTCAGTGTAGAGACAGCGAGAAGAGGACATTCGAACGAGGAAAACCTGCGTCGTCATTTACAATTTACACATTTTCTGTCGTTTTATAACCCAGGGGAAAGAGTTAGACAGTCTTTGTTTTTATTTTTTATTTTAGGAGTTAGATCGTAATCCATAGTATTTTTGTTTTAGACCATGACGTATCGAGTTGTGTAATTCAGTGATTTTTGTAATTAACAATGAAAGTAATTTCGCAGGCTCGAAGTACATATGAAAGTGATTTGTTATGAAGTGATTATTTTTTTGGTATTTGGGTTTTTTATTTAGTCAAAATCTCCAAGTACAAATTAATCTAGCGTGAACAAAGAAAAATTATTATCCAGTAACAACAATAATAGAGGGTTATATTGGATACTTTTTCTACACTGTTGTATTTGTATACTAGTATACTATATTCTCGGATCTGTATAACTACCATTTTTTATAGTACAAAAAAAACTAATACTCATGTACGTTGCAGACCAGAGATAAGTACATGTGTTAGGGAATCAATGAAGTATGTTATAAGGCGCACAAAAGTTTACGTTTTGTTAATATTATTGTAAAACTTTTAGGGCAACTGGAAGAAGTGTGTAGAATTATTATATATACGAGTTAACAGTTAACTTGAGATAGGGTCGTGAAAAGGAAAAGTAAGCGAAGCAAGAAAACTGCGTGGGAAATTTTAGATATTCAGTCATACGTGCTATTGCAATAGAACATCTCCCATTTAACCACGTTCCTTTACTGGAAACTGTACGGGTTACATAGAGCCGAAATTACAACGGAGAGACAATATTATTTTACTTTTTGGAACCTCGCCAGCACACCTCAAAAGTAGCAGTTGAAAGACAAAGGACTTTTAAGTAATTCAGATCCAACAGAGGACATTGTCATTCTCTCACGATCGAAATTAATTTTCAAGTTTATCTGGATTCCAATGATCGGCACAGAAGACCCTTCAACTTTTGGGCTCAAAGTACGTAGGGGAGGTGAGTTTTGACATTCTCGTAATGTAGTGTGGCTTCCACGTAGATGCAGAAATCTTTGGGTTATTCTATTCATTTTGACCTTGGAACGTATAGGGCGTAGGTAGGAACCGATTCGGTTTCTAGTTGTTGTTGGAAATTTAGTGATGCCCAGCAGGTTTTGGTCAATTGGAATGACAATGCTTGAAAGTGTATAGTTCATGCTTGATAGTTTTGTGTATGTATGTGGAAGTTCACTGCTCACACTGTTATGTATGTATATATAATGTATATTTAAAATGTCCTTCGATTGTCTTATTTTACTGACAAACTGCTATGACTGTAATGTTCTTATGGAATTGCAGAATAGAAAATCACATGGGCGAAAGAAGATGATGGAGAAAGTACAAGAGGTGGATTTAAACTCATCTAGAATTCCTGTTTTTGTTTTCCCGTCATCTATCGTTTTTAACGCCAGTGACAGGGATCACCTAAAGCAAATTCTGACAATTTATAACCCTTATGAATTCCCTGTTCGGTTTAAAGGTAAGGTTTTCTATTATCCCTTGGAAGATGAAGCACAAATGTATGTATGTTCTTGTTAAATTACGGATGCTTTAATAAATTAATTTATTTGCAGTTTTATCAACGGCCCCAGGAAATTATACCGTAATTGATCCAGAGGGTTGCATCAGTTCTAAGAATAGTGTCGACCTTATTGTAAGGCTCACATCCGCTGTTCCATACGAATCATCTACTCCAAATTTTGAAGACAAATTTAGAGTTCAGATCTATGACTATGGCACTCGGCAGCCGCTTGGAAGAAAAGATGTACCATCAATAATACATTTTGGCAGTTTAGCTGGTTCCAGCTTGATTACTGGGTTTTCTCAAAACAATCCTCCAGATTTAGGACCATCAGATGCTTTTCAACAATGTCCATCTGTTGGTATGATGTCCTCCGTTTCGTCCAAACCTGATCCAGGAGTCAATTTAGCTGGAGGTGGTATGCTATATAATTATAATGCAGGTGGCAGTCAACAATACAATCCGAATTACGTGGCGGTGCTGACTGCTCTCGTATGTATCATTGGACTCTTGCTCCCTACTAACACCACTGAGAAGGACAATTCACCATCATCCCCAGTTCCAGCTTATCTACATTTATCCATTAACCAGAAGCTACTCATTGCTTATACACTTGGACTAGTGACTATGGTTATTTTTCGCCCTCAATGACATACAACTATTTCTGATTTGTTTTTACTTTCCGTTGTTTGTACGTACCGACATTTTTGTTGTTTTTTTGTCAACTCGTAACTTAATAACTGTGAATTGTTTAGGATCTAATCTAAGCGAAAACGAATGAAAGCATAACATGAAACATTATTCGGGGTTCTTGTGCCCACTGGCAAGACCCTTTCTAGAAACAACTGTATAGTTGTGTCCGCTTACATATGTGGTTTCTTATAAACTGGTGTGCGATTGTAATAATTTCAACATCTTCCTAAGCAGTTATACGTTATCATCATTATATCTTATGACTGATGAATATATTATTTTCGCTCAACGTAATCGTACTCATTATTTGTCTCCTCTTGCCGCCAGAGTTTACGAAATAGCTCTATTTACGATCGTCGTCAACATGTATGTATGTGTGTATATTTTATTATGCAAGTAATAAATCTCTGCTCATTTTGAACCATGTGTACCTAATTACTGAGTAATTAGCCATACATCAAGAGAATTAATGTCATTTGTAAACATGTAATGTTTACCGTTACAGGAGCAGGAACCGAGCACCTCTCTGTTCTTGTGTTTCACTTAATAATACTAATTAAATTATACATACGGGTGATACGAGAATTTTTGCAATAACAATGACGGAGCAAGCTTATCAAAACTTGAATGTAATCATACCAGTCTTACTCTTTGTCGTTAGCAGTTAATTAGCATTGTCCCAGAGATTTCCAAACTGCCACGCACTTCTACGACAGTACAACATCTTGTCAAGTCTATTCGAAGTCTTCAACTATAAAATAACTACGAAACTGTTAGCAACTTTATTTAACTACAAAGAACAAGAGAAACATTAAAATACAAGTAACATTTTTCAATCTGTGATCTTTTTAGCGCAACTTTAACGTATCACAAAAGGACTAGAAATGGCTGATGTTGCATTTACCAGATTGTGCATGGGTGTGATCATAATTATTTGGATTACCCTTCAACTTATGCAGGCACAACTGTCTTCTTCGGATTCCCCCGTATTGGACGATTCCCCCAAGTCGCTTTCCGGAGACTCAGACGAACTGGAATCAAAGTCATCTTCCGAGCACTCGGTCGAGCACATGGCGGTACAGTGTGTTTTCTTGTGGGCCAGAAGACCATGTGAAGTGTAGTAAAGCTTCCCACAGTGGCACTGAACCCTTGGAAAATTCATTAGGCAATGACTTCTTTCTCTTTCTAATGCTTTTGTATATAGATAAGCAAAACTCCTAATTAAAACATGTACCGCATCCGCTTATCAGTTCCGCTTACTTCTGTGGAGCAAGATGTCCGTACTTGGCATGGTACTTAATTCCGTTGGCATTCTTGTAGGACTTTCCACATTTCGGGACGGGGCAGACGTACGGCTTCAAGTAAATCACGCCGGTGGCCCTCTTTTTTCTGCGCAAAGTATCTCATGTAGATATCTCAGTCTATAAAGAGTATAATTTCGAGTAAAGGCAATCAGTAAGCGTTACTTGAGCCCTTCTTCGAGAATGTAGGCGGAACTGTAATACTCGCTGTTGTCATTACTTTCTCTGTGGTGAAAGCTGTGTGTCCTTATACCAAGAGCCCCCGGAATACGGAAATGATCACTTTGTCCCCCACCCCCCGTTGCTTTCCTTGTTGCTGGGACAACGACTTTTGTCGGGGTTTTAATTCCCCCTAAATTCCTTTTCCCACAAAAACTCTTCAAGTTTTTGAATTTTGTTGTTGATGGTGTGGAGGAGTAGAAATACGATGATGATGAGAGAGGCATATTTCCCCCCATGATGGTAGCCATCGGTTTTAAAAATGGCTTCACTGACCCCATATAACTTTTGCTGGAGAAGGCGGACCCCGTAAGGTCACCGACGCTATTTACATTCTTCTCAATCTTCGTCGCATCAGGCTTTGACATTTCATTCGTTTTCAATGGGAGTTCCGGGGCACTTAAAAGGGGGAAAATCTTTTTGGCAGAATACAAGGATTGTGGAAGGATTTTCTCTGGTACACATGGTCTTGGTGGGTGCTCCTTTTTCCCTTCTGATTTCTCGAGAATCTCTTCGGATCTCATCTCATCCACCACTGTTACAAATTGTACTGTACTATTACTTAATGTCAACAAGAATATTTGTTTGCAAAGGTTCGATCAATGAACTCCAACAAGATACGTACATGATGTATGATTTCCTAGAATTTCATTCCAGTTGGCAACTTTCGGTTTTTCCTCCATGCAACAATTCTCGGAGTTGATCTGCCTTCGTGGGGGTGTGTCTGGAAGAATCTCCGACATGGACATCAGGCTTGATACAGGGGGAATGAGGTCATCTTCTTGGGATCGAAAACTAATAAGAATCATTTATTTGTCAGATGATAAACATTTTTTACAAGTCAGATGTACATGATATCTAATGAAAATGAAAGCATTAAAAAAATATGTACCGGTTGAGCACCAAATCATAGACGGGGTATAGACTATGATTTTCCGGAGGCAACTTTTTATGACTTCCTGAGTACAAGCTCTGAGATCCAGAATTTCCCTTGAAGCCCTCTGACGCTTGAGGATGTTGAGATGTTTGCCGATTATAAGCCGCCAATATCCTCTGGGGAATTAAGCAGTCAAAAGCATACATATTCTGAGTGAGAATTCTACTCTGCTCACGAAATCCCTCAACAATCTCTGCTGCTGTCGTACTCCGTAATCCTTTGAAAATAAATGCCGTGTGAATGGGAACCGAGAGATATTTTTTGTAACTTTTGGAATTATTCGTTTTTGTAAAATGTACACAATAACACAATCCCACAATATATTTTTGTCTGTTTGTTTTTTTTTTTTTGTTGTAATTACGTAGATGCGTGACAACATGGCGAAGGTATTCCGTTTCAGAAAAAAAGCTTGACCCACAGCAACCACTCAATCGGCAGGAAAATGGATTCCAGGAAGTCACCAACACTGATGAGGTGGAAGATTTGATTTGCGTGGACATTTCCAAGTGGGAATTCCTTTCCATTTTGGCTAAAAAATTTCTGGTTCCACCACTATTATTCTCTTTTATGATGTTAAGGGTACTTAACTTTTCCCTACAAATTGTATTTCCTTCAAAAAGATCCCCAGGAAAAATTTAGCTTTTCCTCTTTCCTTTTCTGAGTGTGAGAGAAATTCAGTTTTTTCTTCACCCCAAATTTTCTCCTGCAACCTTCGTCGTGCAACAAGCAACTAAAAAAATGATGATCAACTAAAACTGTTGCTAGCTTTCGTGCAACACTTCGACTGTCATTTTTCATGTAAAATTTTATCAGAAATTAGTCTCAGACGTGAAATTTTCTTTCTCTTAATTTACCGAACGGAAACTCCTGCTCGTAAAATTTCACCAAAGGAAATGCATGCGCCTTGCCTTGCCTATAGTATTGTGACTTGTGACAATTTCTGCATTCTCCATCACTTTTGACAATTCAAGCCCCGTCAATCCCGTGGTTTTGAGAGGTGAAGCCGTTAAACAGCCTCTTAAACCAATGGAAGCAGGTGGTTAAATTCGTTTTACCCGACAACTGGATGCCACCATGCCACTCGTGTTTTTTTTACTGGTATCATAAATCATAACCATTCACAAGCCAGTAACGGCAGATCAACATGGCAACTCCCCTCAAATGAAGATGAAAAAAAAAATGGATGAGATTTTGAGACACCAGATCACCAGACATGATTTCTAGGCTCATTCCTAAACTAAAAAGTTGCCTAAATCCGTACACCACAAGTCAATCGTAATTAAAAAATTGAAGTCCGTCACCCGTAAGCACACTTCATCTATTTCATTTAATTCAACACCTGCCAATTCCCACAAGACCCAGCACTCTGCTCTGCTTGTTAGGCTTCGTAATGGTAAGGCCAAATATTAGCTACCCAGTAATCACACATCGGTCTTCAACATTTTTTACCGATAATACAAAATGCAATGCTTAATGGGGAATAAATTTAATGTACAACAATGGTAACATTTAATTTTTTTTCTCTACTAAATATTGAACATGAATTGTCAGACTCAGACCGATATTTCTTCGGAAGGTTATTCCTGAAATTCTAGCAGCCACCTAAAACCGTGGAGGTGTTAGTAATATAACCTAATTAATGTATTACATTATGAAAATGAATCCGCCGGAGGACCCTCAATCCAGTAGGGTCAACCGACCATGTAAGCTCCGAGCTGGTGTTGTCAGACATATTTTCCCAAGGCAAATCTTCATCAAAAGCATCGTGTCCTTCCGCCAATTCGGGCTTAATGTTTAAAAGTATAGTTACTGTAAAATTGATGACAAATGATAACAACGGATGAAACTAACACAACACAACTTTAATGAAATCTTTGAAATGTTCTACATAAAATGTGGTAATCCCGCCTGTCCGTATGCACGTATAAGCTGTATAAACGTTTAAAGTCCTGAACGCATGTGTGTGCCCGGAGGGTCGCCCTGAATTTCCTTTGTTTACCCTGCCAAAAGGCAGTATGGGTCAACCATGGCGCATTTTCCCTTAAAACTGTTTTCGAAAGGTGGCACATCCCGTTGTGTAGCGTAAATAAAACATAATATAATTATTTGCAGATGGTCATGTCTAATGTGCCCCAACGGCAAGGAAGCAATAGGAATTTCCACGAAAACCGCATCGTAGATCTTATAATCTGTAGTGCCCTGGGGCAATACATATATCGCGGCCCCGGCAGAATTTTGCGGGGCATAAATTAAATACAATCCATTGTAAATCGTATTTTTGAAAATTGAGATTTTCCCCGTGAAAACAACCCAGTACATTCGGGCTGTGCACCGTCACCTATTTCAACCAGATGTTGTCTCGAAAGTATCTAAAAAAAACGAAACCAAAGTTCTCCACAAGAACGCATTGGCGTCTTCAAAAAGCTTCTTCTGTATTAGACCTCGTAAAATTCGTTAACTCGTAAAATTAGCTCCTTTTGCATCGACAAGGTTCTTGAAATCTGGTAATCCAGTCCAGAGTACCTAAATTCTTTCTAACTTGTACAGACGTTATTCCGTAATTCCGCAAACTCTTCATCTTTCAATGTCCCATACGACTGTGTATTCAGAAACTTCCCAGTTCAAGCCATTTTAACAAGTATCTTCTGGACATGGGAGTTTAAATGGTATTTGGTGGATTAGGGCAAACCAACTTATTATGATTTTTATTACTAAAAAAAGTATGCTGTTTTCATCAAAGAATTATGTTATTATTTATCATGTATTTTCCGGCAGAAATTGTGCTTCTTATTCTTATGCTATCAATTTAAGTTAGTTTCAGTTATATTTAAAAGAACATAAGTACTTACATATAAACATTTAAAAAGCTGATTTTTAGCTCATCAAGCAATTACAGCAATTGCGTGCCTTTTCTTAACAAAATTAAACTTTGTTGTTGTTTGTCCAAAATTTGTTGTTTTTGCCCCAATTATTCCGAATTGTACTTTTTGTGCTTCTTTGTTTTCCAATTATGCTTTTAATTTTTTTTTTTTTTGTAAAAATTGATCTTAACGTGTCTAAAACTAGCTTTTAAAATGGTATAAAACCAAGTCTTTCCGATTATGCTTTTGGCGTGCCCTAATGAATGATTTTGAGGAGTATATTCGCAATAAAATTCGCAACTACAACCTACACCTACATTTTTTTTTTACCCGTTTTATTGGATAGAATACAAAAAAATTGTTTTCATGTATAAAAATACATGAAGGTTAAACTGCACAACTACCACGTGCCCTATGGACAAAATGACTTGACCTTGTACTTCAATTGTTTCTATTATTTTTCAGCTTGTGTATACCTAATATCGTCTCTGTTTCCGTCTCTCTCTCTCTCTCTCTCTCTCTCTCTCGGTTCCAAATTATGTGTTCCAAATGGTAATTATATTACACGGACGCACCCACCGAGATAATAGCAATTTTTAAATGCATGGGCGGCATTGTCATCTAATTAGTCACCGCGTTTCCCCTGTACAAAATATATATACGGTACGATCAAGTATGGACGAAAGGGTAGAAAAAAAAAGTAGAGCAGCGGTGTGCAACGTTCTGGCCACGATGGAGTGGATTCCTAAATCAAAGTAGCTACAGGTCACCCGATTTTTTTCGTATTATTATTGGTAATCATATTCCTGCAGTTGGTTTTTGATTAGTTATGTAACCATAAAATTAAAATTATTAACTAAATTAATAAAATTCACTTTGCCATGCATATGCTTACCTAATTATTTTGGAACGCTCCATACCATGCGTTTCAAAGGTTTCCACAAGGCATATCTGCAAACTAAAATCTGAGACACAATTTTAAAATACTAAATACTTCCGAATAACTATATCGTTATAAAGAACGTGTGTCAGGAGAAAATACGCTTTTAGCCATCAGCTATAATAATATGATCTTGTATATATTTATTTATTTATTGCTTTTTATTGATCCAATTTTTGTTACATGACATACACAATACAAGCACACATTTAGAACATTACATTACATTCTGAGTACAGGCACTGAAGATAGT